>CAUG01000152.1:0-17819 GCA_000442785.1 Papiliotrema flavescens NRRL Y-50378
GGGTCGGAGTGAACAAATGAAGGAGCTTGACGTACGGCCTTGTGACCCTTCAAAATCCCTCCCCAGCACCTGAAAGTCAACTTGCCATGCGATCAGCCCGCCCCCTCCGCGGAGGCTCTCCATCTGAACAGTGTACTGAGCGCTGTTTCTACCTTGGCAACAATCCTACTACTGAGCCGGGAGATACACGGGCCGGAATGAGCAGCCCGCTACATTCAGCATTGACAGGTCTCGAATGAAGCCGGCAGAGACCTACGCCTTTCAGACCTACCGACGTTATCATATCGAGAACTCCAGGTACCCTACTGCAGTCATGGTGTATTTTGGCGATAAAACAAATTCTTTTGAGATGGTGACTGGCCGCGTTGCATGGAAGACTTATGGTCGCAAGGGTCACGGGCTCCATAAGAAAGAGGTGTGTCTGGAGAAAATGTCCATCTCTGTCTACGATCGAAAGTCCAGATACATGGGCGTGGTTGATGCCGAATACATCGATACATTCAGGGAGCAAGAGGTGATTGCCAAGGCTCGCAAGGCAGAGAAGACAATACACAGCTGGGAGACCATAACGAACGGCCACCTGGAGCGGCCAATCAGGCTGATATCTGGGTCCAGCGCGTATGTTCACTGGCTCGATCCTCTTGCTGAGCAAGACCCCGGCACCATTCTTGCAGAGCTCAGTACTGATGTGCCAAAGTCGACCCAGGAGTCGTGGAATTTGGTGACAGCGCATGTGTTTGCGGCGCACAGAGCGGTGGTACTGAGGCTGTACGACTACCCATCGGCGCAGTACGACCTCACACTGGGGCAAGATGAGTATGCGGGAGCAACGTGACAGTGGAAGTTGCACGGGTGGTGGGAGGTCACTCAATCAGAATATGTGTATAGATTGAGACCTCTTTCGCTTCCGAGCCGAAGGAACCGGAGTTTGAACGTGATGGCTTGCAACAGGGCGTGAGATAAGAGTGATGACGGACTCGACATGTATGACTCGTGAGGCATTGATCGCGCGCAGAACGAGGGGCTGTGATGCAGAGCTGAGCCCCATGATGCTGTATCTCCGAGTAGCACGCGGCCGCCACAACAGAGCGGGTGAGCTTCCCGACTGACACCAATTAGGCAGCGCGCTGACTTGCATCTCGTCCATCCTCGATGACTAAAGCTTACGAGAGCCAGACTGGCACGACGACGTTGGGCACGTCCAGCCTGCACACCTCCTGCAGCTCCGTGCCGTCTCCGACCCGCTCCAATATGACCACCCCACCCTGATCTCGCCCAGCGGTACAAATGTACTTTCCACTCGCGTCCCCTTCCAATGCCCTGATATGCTTCCCTATTCCCCAATAGTGTGGCGACTTGGCTGGCTGGACTGCCTCTCCGCTGTCGTCGACCTCAAACAAGGCCAACGCGTCGCCGCGGGATGAGGTGGAGAATCGGTTGGTGAGGATAAGAAGGGATGGCGCGGACGGAGTGAGAGGAGGTAATAGGACGATCTCCGCGGCTGTCATCTCCTTGTTGGGTTGGTCCTCGTCGGGAAGGAGCGTGTGTCGGTATAGCCGTTGCGAGGCGACGTCAGGCGAAGACGGGAGAGTATGGACAGAGAGGGTCGAGGAGACTTCGTTCAGGACATAGACGAATTTGCCTGCTGTCAGTACGGGGTACGGTCGGCTGAATAGGGTAGATCTCTCACCATTCGGATGGATGACAGCATGTCTTGGCCCATCTCCATCGTCGAACCCATCCACCACTCCGCTTACGACCCATCTCGCCGAGTCCTCCTCTCCTCCCTGACGCAGACGCCAGAGCTTGTTACAGCCCAGGTCACATGTGATGACATCCGTGCCATGTGTCATGACGTGGTGTACATGAGGCGCATCGAGGCGAGGGTGGTCTGACTTGGTGTAAGTGGGGTGGAAGAATTGAGATGGCGGAGCATGGTCGAGCAAGAACCGTCCCGTCTCGGGGTCGAGCGGGACCGTCGAGAGCAGGCCGCTTGCATCTTGTCCGTACTGCTGTCAGCGATCCGGACCCTTTTCTCCTCCTGAAGACACTTGCGTGAGCAATCAACAGTGCGGAGTAATCTTGGTTGACGGCGAGATGCGTGGGTCCCTTCCCGCCTGACGTCGCTTCATCCAGAACCTCGATGTCTCCGTCCGCACTGACACGCAAGCAGAACACCTTGCCCTTGACATGCCCATTGGAGTACACAATATCTTTCAGACGTCTGCCATCAGCTACTTGACGACCACCCATTCGTCCAGCGGAACGTACGGATGTTTCGTCAGCCAGCTTGGATCCTGCGACGTCTCCCTCTTCCCGACATGTTCGAGCGTTTTCGCAACCGGGTCGAACAGCACTGAGTGGATGTAGATGCCATGAGTGCCTAAGAGAATCAGGTGTTTCCCATCCTCGCGTGCCGATGAGCTGCCCATGATGGTGATTGTGAAACTTTACGACGACGGAAGCTTGGGTTTCCTCTTATTCTAGGTGGATGTCAGGTGGATGTACTGGCGGTGGATCCGTCGGGCCGAGGTGGGCCGGGTGGATCGGCTAAACAACGGCCGGTCGCGATTGCCTCGTCCTCTAACTGTTGCTTCTTCCTCTTGGACCCGAGACATCCTAGCAAGCACGTCTGTAAGATGCGCTGTGAAGAGTGTCGCCATCACCTTTGTTCGAGCGTGGTCCCCGATTGAGACCGATCACCGCTAGTCCCGCCGCAGAGACGTGGTCAAAAGCAAAAGCCGTCGGACAACGCCATTGAGGTGGAGCTTGCCTGTCCATAAGCATATGCAGACCACGCCCGACTGCCCAGCCGAAGAATGATTCATGTAGTCCCCAGGTCGACTCACTATCTGTTCGACATGACTCGGCTTGTGGGAGTCCGATGATGAAGAGCGGGAGAACGCAATGATGGATGTCCACCCCACCGCCCGGCCGGACCAAACATCCGAAACCGCTCAACAGAGACTCGCGACAACCGACTTTTGCTCAAATACAGTGCGGTTGACATGCATCATTGATAGCATCATATCGAAGTGACATTATGGCCGTCAAATCGGCGCTGCGAATCGCCTTGCTGATATGCGACCACCCAGTGAGTGAACCATCGCAGTCGCGGGACAGGCGCTGAGTGGTAGCCGGCAGCCGTAGTGAAAAGGTACGGGACCTGTGAGCGTTCCGCAAGCTCGCGCTAACCTCGAGCTGATTCCCAGACGACCAGATATACGCGAACTGGCTGCGAGAGTGTCACGCCAACTTCCCCTCTTCCGATGGTCCCGTAAAAGTGGAGATCATCGTGGACGGCTTCTACGTCTATCGAGACGACTGGCCGGAGCGATCCCGTCTGTCGTCTGGATACTATGATGGCCTGATCATCACCGGCGCTCGCAAGTCTGTCATACCAGCCGACATATCGTGCTTACACATAGCCTACAGTGCGAATGATACCTCACCGCCCTTCATCCCGAAGCTGGTCTCCCTTGTCCAGAGCCTCACCTCCGATCCGGCATATTCCTCGCTCAAGATCATGGGCTTCTGTTTCGGCCATCAGATCATCGCTGTCGCATGTGGAGGCAAGGTGGTCGAAGGAGGAAGGGGATCGGAACTGGGGGTGTATCCGGCGGAAGTGATACCGGAGGGGCAGGACTTCTTTCGGACAACGCCAGGCCAGGTCGGCGCGAAGACTGTGGTGAGCTTGCATGCCTCACTGACGGCGGATTTGAGCTGACGACAGTGCATACAGCAGCTAGTGAGCTTTCGTCGGACATGTCAGCACTGATTTCAGCATGAAGAACACGTCCCTACGCCTCCCCCAGGCTTCGTCACCCTCCTATCCACCGACCTCTACCCAATTCAAGCAATGGCGCGGTATCCTTTCGGGGTTTCCACGCGTAGCCGGCACCCGCAGATCGTGTCGGTTCAAGGTCATCCGGAGTACCCCTCCGAGATGATGCAGATGTTCCTCGACGAGCGAACAGGATACATGCACTATCCCGAGGCAACATTGGAAGAAGCACGAAAACGGATTGCCTACCCGACCGGCTTGAGTGGAAGGACGGCGGTGGGATGGGCGGTACTGCGGATGTTACTGGATCTGTAGGATCCACACGACGGTGATCATGTCACACCGGACAAGCGCTGCGCCGGTCATCGGACCGGTGGGCATCATGTGCTACTCGAAACGAAGGGGGATGGGCGGACTGCGAGCGGGAGTGCTTCTCACACATGGCGATCCGGGCATCCTTTGCGGTCGCATCCAGGGCTGGGTTGTCAATTTGACAACCACCCCCGCGACCGAGTCCGACAGTGTTCAGCTGCATGTATTACTCGAATTTGGACAAGCCTTTCATCGATCTCTCCGACCCCAAATCAAAGCTGTTCACAATGGCTGATGCGAAATTACCGTTGCAGGATGAGCCGTCGAAGGGGCCGGCGGATGACAATAGCTTCGGCTTCCGCTTCGCAGACGGACGCTTCTGGCTTGAACGGGATCGACACGCCGCCTCGTGTTGATCGCGCGGGATCATCGATGGACACACAATCTGAAACGGAGTGGCAGACGTGTGATCTTCGGGCACTCATGCGACGTTGTGGGATATATGAGGCGCTCATCGAGCACCGAGGTGCATGCATGTCCGCTCGATCCCCGGCTCCCACTCGCCAGTTCACTCACGCAACAGCCTGCGTCATGACCAGCCATCATCGACCGACGTCCGAGCATCGCAGGCGCGAACGAGCGTCCAGAGACGATCCCGCTACCCCCGCTGCCACCGCCTCGCGCCCTCTCGCCGTCCCAGGCGCTTACCCGGAGCCAGAACCTACTCCTGTCCTCACCCCGGCTTCCAGCAATGCGAGCTTCAAGACCGCTCCGCTCTGGCCATTGGAGGAAACCCAGTCGCTACCCAAACCCCTAGATCCGATGAACCATCCCCGTCACACCGCACGAGGTCAGGCGAAGCACTCCTCGTCCGATAAAGCCTCGGGCGCCGGGTCCGTCAATACTCGCCACAACAGGCCTCGTCATGATTCGTCAAGCTCTTCCGTGACGGTCAAGGCCATAGGCAGCCGTGTGGCTCGGGTCGAGGAGGAGCCCGACAGGGATGCGCCCACCAAGTCTACGTTCAAGGTCATACGCAAATCGCAGTCGCCCACCCCTCCGGCGAGTCCTGAGCATCCCAGACGAGGAGCAGAGCTGACCAACAGACATCAGGTCACAGAGGCTCGGCCACTCCTCCTCCGTCCAAGCCTGCCACAGACCCAGTGCCTCGGGACGATACCGGATCCCCTGTCCCTCATGAAGTCGACCGCTGTCTTGTCATTCACAACCAAACGGAGGCGATATTCGACGGATACCAAGAGGTCAGGCGACAAGTGTCGACATACAGCACCGTCGCAAGTGTGTCATCGGCGAGATCATCTGAGGCGCCCAGCCGAATCCCGGCTATGATGGCGGCTTCCACGCCCGCTCCCCCTCGGCTGCCTTCGAGAGGCGAAGGCCGCCTCCAGAGTCTGTCGATACCGGCGCATCCGCCACGACCAACACTACCGAGCGGCTGTCGTCGAGAGAAGACGCCAGAGGCAATGCGGCTTCCCTTCCTCGCGTCAACCCTAACATCAGGGTGTTCAAGACAGACTGGAACGCAGATCCCACCAGCAGAAGTGCCCGGGCAGCGAAGCATAGTCCCAAAGTCAACCTACCCAAGGCTACGAGAGCAGCACATCCGAGCGCGACCACCAGCCAGGCTCGACTGCGAAAGGGAGACATCTGGCGTCCCTCTTCGACGACATATGCACCAGGAATCACAGGCAGGGACTTGTTTGCGCATGCGAATCGTCTCCAACAGCGCTCGCCCGACCACCTCGACTCGGAGTTCTCCGACTCGCCCTCGGCCCTCAACAGCGGCCTGCCCACGCCGACGCCACTGTCCCTTTCTCCTCCCGGCTCGCCTGCTCTTGTACACCTCACCCATCTATCAACTGCGGACGTTCGGGATGAGTCACTCCGTCCAACGTTCAACACGTACAATCGCTCTGACGAAGTGACGAGCGGTTACAAAGGCCAATGCAGGGGCACATATCTCGGGTGCCACTTCTGCACGGCGTCTCGATTACAGAACGACTGGGAGCCGGCGGTGTGCTACCATTGCAAGCGTAATAGCTTGTCGGTGAGCCGATGGCGCAAGACAGGCGGGCTGTGCGAGACCGAGCCCGGACTCGCCCAGACAATCTCTTCGTGTATTGAGTGCGGGTTCCGACGCCCTTGCCTCGGCGGCGATCATGGCAACAAATGGTACGGACTCTGCTTCGGATGTAACAAGAAGGTCGCACTCGTGCATCCGAAGTGGCAGGCGAAAGATCTAAAAAGCTGCTGCGCGACGACTCATTGCAGATGGCAGAGAACCATCACCGACCACTTCGCGCCCTGTCCAGGTTGCAGGGTGGCCACAGACGTGGTCCCTGTTGGTCGGGCGAAAGGCACTCATGCAGCGGCAAAGAAAGCCGCCAAGGAAGCCGAGAAGAGGAAGTGGTGGGTGTGGAAGAACATCGCCAAGGCGAAGGAGAAGATCCGTGAGCTGGCAGAGGATGTGAGAGATCTGTTTGCACGAGCGGACAGACTGGAGTGATAGAGCAACGACTTCGCGCGGCGGATCATCTGTGCTGTACAAGCTGGACTCGCAGCGATACCATACTATCTTACGCTCTGCATGTCTCCATAGCATATGTACATTCCTCCACGATGTATGCAGTTATGCAGTATGGTCGCGTATGGCATGCCTCTCGTCGCAGGAGGCTATGCTGTGCCCCAGGTATTTGATCATCGCCTCTTCTGCAGCTTCGACTTCACCCTGATCAAGTCCTTGATCCTCTTGCCCATTGAGCGCTTCTGAGACCGGATGCCTGCCTGTCCGACTGCCTCCGCGGACTCGCTAGTAGCGGCAGTACGGAATGACGGGGCCGGCGAGGCCGAAATAACCCTGTCCGAGGCTGCTTGCAGTGTTTCAGGAAGGGGTGCGGCCGGAAGCAGAGGATTGGGAGTCAGAACAGGCGTTGGCTGTAGCTCGGCTTCCTGTCGTTGCCGAGGCGGGATTGGTAGATACTGCTGATGAAGCACCTTCTCTCGCTTCACGGGGACCGGCGATGGCATTGGCTCGCTCTGTCGTCGAGCTCGAACTTGCACGTGCGCAATATCGAAGTATTCTTTGCCGGGAGGGGGCGGCCAAGGCATGTCTCTTGCACGGAAGGGCTTCTTCGGTATCAGATCCGGATGAGGGTATGTGGATGACGACAAGCCTTCGTGTGCCGCATCACTGTGGTCCCGTAGCCCAAATCTCTCGCGGACTGTCTCGCCGTATGGCGTCTTCGGTACAACGAGAGGGTCGACTGCAGTGTTGTTGAAGGCGTCGTATATCTCGGGAATATAACCAGCCCGGCTGCCCGCGAGGATCGCTTCGGCACGGGCTTCGTGATGCTCACGCTGAGGATCGGGCACCGGAATTGGCGGGTCATCGTGGCGTGTTTCCCTGTAAGTACCGTCGTCATAGGGCAGGGTGTCGAGAAGCTTGAGCGCAAGGAAGGCCACGCGAGAGATCGACGACCCGGCCTGACGTCAGCTGGGCTGGCAAGAAGCTCACACAACTTACCGTCATCCACCCTCTCCACCGTTGTCGCTCGATCCTACGGTATTCTAGGTCCATGATCTTGGCTGTTTCGGTCGACTCTTGGAATGACAGCCTGTGGTCTCTGTCGAGCAGGTGTCGCCGAAGACGGGTCATCTTATAGCCAGACAGACACAGACTAGCGCCGAGATCTCGCAGAATCTGGGGAAGTATGCTGCTGAGCTCTTGGAGGTGCGTAATTTCTGCCGTCAGTAAAGAAGTCTGCAGGAAAAGCAAACTTGCCTTGGAATAGCGTCGGTCGAAAGCCACCCGCCTGCCATGTGTTGGGTACCGAGTAAGCGATTTGGATGAGGAACGTCCGCGACGCCTTGTAGTCGTGTATCATGTCGTCCGCTATGTCTTCAAGCGCACTTCCGACGCCCATCCGACAAGTGATGAGTTGATGAAGGACCAACGATCGACCAGAAACAGCCACCGTCTCAGGATGGCCGATATCGCAGTTGCGAAGGCGTTTCTGCAGCTGAGTTTCGTGATCCCTGCGTGTCAGCTTTGGCCGGCATGTCCGTCGTCGACGCGATAGCTCACCGGTCCTCGTCGGTGCTAGTGTCTTTCGGCAGTATAGCCTGATCCCACGCCGGTTTGCCAGGTATGACCGAATTCCAAGCGGGATCGACTGTGTGCTCGGCATCCCTCTGAGCCTTGGTGGGCGCGCCCGGTCGAGTGAGATGGTACAGACGATTGACGACCGCGTCGATGTCGTTCGGGTCGTCGTGAAGGGAAGGATTGACTGGACCGCGTCTGGGCCAGACTTCGACGACCTCCTCCGGGAGCCAACTCGCGAACTCCCAGTCGATGATCGAGACGATTTTGTAGGTAACTGGATGGACGAAGACGTTATGCGCAGCAAGGTCGCCATGGCACAGGACGAACGCATCCTGCTCGTCGACGAAGTTGGCATCCGCGAATGTATCCTCGATACCGCCGAACCGAGCGGGGAGGAACAAGGGACCGGTGAAGCTTTGCGGTCGAGAGCGGCGGTGCGTCCGCAATTGCTGGACGATTGCATTGAGCTGTTGGATCACGAGGGGGTAATGGCTGGCCGGGACCGCTTCGGCTGAGATCGCTCCCTCGACGTATTCCTCGATAACATAGTAGCATCCTCGGTCCTCGAAGTGGCAGATGATTGTGGGTACTGGGATCTGCGGGAGATGTTCGCGAACATACTCGATGGCGCGTACCTCGTTCAGCAGCGATTCCTTCCATCGCGGTCGTCGATTGACAGGAAGTCCTGCCTTGTTGCTCCCATCGAAATTCTCAACTTCGGTACCAGAGCGCTTGATGAAAAGCCGTTTCCCGAGCGCGCGGCTGTCCACGGTCTGCCAGGTGCGTCGCGGTCGTTCGCCTTGTTGCTCCGGATCACCCGTGTCAGCGGGAGCGTTGATCCATTGTCGATACTGCTTGTACGCCGCATCTGGCCCATTGGATTCCATGGAGTCGGCGGTTGATGCGCTGGACATGTCTTTTATGAGTTTGGTATGCGGACGAGTCGCTACCGGTGAGCAAGGGTTACGGTTAAGGAGTCTATACCAGTAGAGGTTCAGGCTTGTTGACGCGCTGGGCTTGGGCCATACACTGGTCATGAACTCGTCTCAGTGTCCATCCGCATGGGGCGATCCGGCCTCGTTGTGTGCAGTGTGCGCTGTGTCCGGGCCTTTGGCCAAGGCACCAACGCTGGAGGTCTCCTGGAGGCCGAAGCGTGCGGACAGCCGAGATCGCCGGTGCGAGGAGGGCGCATTGTGTCACGGGCGTGGATCCTGCCATCCTTTCCTTCTCACAGGGATTGGTGCGACCAGGGCGGCAGCGTACTGCATGCGTGTGTACCGTGCGGAACAAGTCTACTTGTCTGAGCGATGAGGGTGGAAGTGCGCACCTACTCGGACCGCTCCATGCCGTGACAGCTTCATCCGCCTAAATCGATTAGGAACTGGATCGTATTGCATTCGAGAATAACGAGCCCAGACGAAGCGGCGATATCCGCTGGCCGGTTCTCCAATGCTCGTTCACCTTTGGACACCTAAACCAACTTCCACCTACACCTAACCCTTTCAGCTTCTTGCATAACCAAAAACAGTCCATACAACATGGACATGGACGATGACGACGCCTTTCTGTACGGCGACGAGTCGCCTCCTCCTCAGACGACGCCTGCACCCGTAAAAGCGGCGCCCGTCGGAAATGCGTCAGAGCAACCTCAACCTCAACCCCAACGTGAGCCCTGACAACGCTCATGATACGCGCGACTTCCGCTGACATACCAGAAGACTCGAAGCCAGCTTCTTCTGCCGCCTCGGTATCTGCTTCTATGGCTGCGTGGGTTCTGCAGTCCAGTGTCATGTGTAGCCCTGACCATAGCTCGCTCGCCGCGTACGGCATCGACCCGTCTGCTGCTGTTGCAGCTGAGAACCCGGAAGACGGAGGTGTTGAGGAGGAAGATGATGAGGACGAGGATAGCGACGATGAAGACGACGTGAAATTCGTCTTCAGCGGTCAAGCGCAGCGGGTCATCGATAACAGGTGAGCTGATCGCCTCGTTTCGTCGGACCCAGCTCACGGAAGGCGACCCCAAGCACCGCAGAGCAATGTCATTGGTATCGGCAAATGGGCTCAGACATCCACCGGTCACGCTCCTACTCCCGCTGCGCCAGCGACGCCTGTGCAATCGACTCCTCGCCGTATGTCAAAATCATGTTACTCTGCCTAACTGACCCGCAGCGCCCGTACCCACCGCCAACCAGACGACCGAGTACACGCCCACTTCCCGCCCGGGCACCCAACCCGCTTCGACACCTATCCCGCAAACACACGTCGCGCCGCCTCTCCAGAACAACCCGATTCCTCCCTCGGGCGACAGCGGCACCGCGCCTAACCTCGCTCTCCCTTCGTCTACCCTACCGCCCATCACGAACCCGAACCCTCTGATCGACCCGGCAAACCCTAGCGGTATCATCCCAAGCACTGGCAATTCGACATATGACATCGACCTCGCGCAGTTTGAGGGGTCCGGACAGATGTGGAGGCGCCCCGGCAGCGATATCCAGGACTGGTTCAACTTCGGTTTCGACGAGATCTCGTATCCCAAGTTTTTGCGGTACAGGCAGGAGATGGAGGCCGGGAAGAATGCTTTGGTAAGTCTGGACGTTGGGAGTCAAAGGCGGCGCCGACGCTGACGTGCAGATGCAGCTGCCGATGGGTGCTATGAACCCCGAGGTGGCGCAGCTGTTGCACTTGCCGAACCCGATGATGGCGATGAACCAGATAAACCAAATGAACCAGATGGGCCAGATGGGCGGGATGAACCACCAGATGGGCATGGGCCAGATGGGTAACATGGGGAATATGGGACAAATGGGGAACATGGGCGGATTCAATCAGCAGCAAATGCAGGCGATGCAGCAGCAGATGGCTGCTATGGAGGGGATGATTCAGCCCGGGATGGGCGGGACGGGACCGAATCTAGGGCAGGGGCAAGGACAAGGGCAGGGACAGGGGATGGGAATGAGTGGAGGTCAGCAGCCGGGGCAGCGACAAGGTCAGCTGACATTCTGTTCGACGAGATCGAGCTAACGAGACAGTGTCTCAAAGGGCGAGTGCGACACCTGCGCCAAATCAGGCTGAAGGGGAAGAGGTCAAGCAGGAAGAAGGAGCTGATAACGTGAGCTGCTCGGTGTGGCTACGGAATACAGCTGACAGGCAGGCTGTTGCCAGCGTACCGGAGCCGCAGCAGGCTCAGCACTTCCGAGGGCAGAACCAGCCTATGCGTGGTATGCCCGGTGTTCGCGGTGGGCTGGCGAACCGCGGTCGAGGTGGCACCGGTGAGCTTAGAAGTCCTGAGCCATGGACCAGCTGACGGCAGCTATCCCAAGCGGACCTCGCGCAGGCGTTGCTCTTCCGGCCAACATCCCCAAGGGCCCCAAGGCTGGTCGATTCAAGGACAAGGACCGCGTCGAGAACGCCACCTCGGACCTCAACTATGGCGACGACGATTATTCGTACCCGTCCACCGGCGGAGGAGCGGGGACCGGGAATGGCAGCAGGAGCTCGAGCCCCAGCAAATCGGAGCGGAAAGAGAAGTCACGGTCGACGAGGCAGTACGACCGGGGCTATGATGACGGCTATGACTCGCGAGACGACAGGCGAAGTCGCAGCAGGAGCTACAGCCCGGCCAGAGGGGACCGCGAGCGGGATAGGGGCGAGCGGGACCGGTCGGAGCGTGGAGATCGGGGTGAGAGGGACAGGGAGCGCGATGGAGGATCTAGGAGATCTTCGAGGCGCGAGAGGGAGAAGACCAGGGACAGGGACGATGAGCGGGATCGGGAGGACAGTCGCGAGAGGGAGAGGGAGAGGTCGGGGAGGAGTAAGCGGAAGAGGGAGGAGGGTGGAGGAGGGAACATTTTTGGGTTTGAGAGCGACGAGGAGGACCGCGCGTCGAGGTGAGCTCACTGGGTTATTCAACGAGATCATCGCTGATGCGTAGTGGGCGCCGGAAGGATGAGGAAGAGGATGACCGATATGGCCGCAGGGCGAGGCGGCTGAGATAGGCAGTGGTTGCAATTGCGATTTGAGATGCCGAGCTTGCTCGACTGCCGGATTGCTAGTTCATGCATGTTCATAGTGCCATACATTCACTATACGTACAACACAACGAAGCGGCTTGGGGCGCGAGGGCGTGTCCAGAATCGACGTCACAGTTCGCCGAGCGGAGTAGGCAGACCAGCTGACCTTCGAGAAGGATAATTTAATCTCATCGTCATGAATGGCAGTCCAACAAAACACATGCATAACAATGATGGCCGTTATCTATGATAAAGATGAAAGCGTCACGAGCACGGAGGAAGCGGTGCGAGTTGCGCAAGACAGCAAGCGCATAACTCGTGGGTCCATTACACAGCCGGGTTTTGCGCACGCAGCGCATCGTGCTCCTCGATGTCCGAGTCGCACTCCCACGGGTACGCGAGCCACACGTCGGGGGTGTCGACGGCTGAAAAGTACTTGACGGACGCGGGGAGCTCGCCTGCCTTGGGCTTGAGCCTGGGTTCAGCGCCGAACTGGCATCTCCGAGTGTCCGTGGAGCCCATGGAGGACGTCAAGTCGGAGAGAAGAGAAGAAGGACCCACTTGTTGTGCACGACAAAGATACCGAGCTGGGTCTCGCTGCGGAGTCGTTCGCGCTCGGCCTCGTCCTTGACCAGGGCGAGTTGGTCGTCGATGTCGTTCTGGAGTTCGCGGATGGTGTATCTGGGGCGTCAGCTAGTTGTCCGGAGTATCTGCACTCGACGTCGCGTATGCGGTGGTGGATCAGAGTGATTATGACAGGGTGGAAATTGGGCAACTCACTGCAGGGTCGTTCGGGTGTCGTCGACCTCGTCGACAACGAGGATCTTGCGGCCGAGGAGTCCACCGTGGGTGAGGTTGTTGCCGAGCTGGCGTCAGCGAATGCCCTCGCTCCAGTTCGCAGGCTGGATCTTGCTTTCCGCCCGTCGCGCCCCCCCGCTTCCCACCTCTCATCCACCCTTCCCATGGATGGGCATGGACACCCAGGACGTAGCGGAACACCTCCAACTCACCGTCGAGAAGTCGAGCCACTGCGTTCGCTGCACCTCCGTGCCGACCGTCTCGGCGATCTAGAGTTAGTCCACATACCCATGCTTGACGGGCCCGCAACTCACACCGCCCATGGACTCGTACAGCACAAGGCCGACAGCCTGGATAGGGATGTTCCTCTTCTTGCCCTGGTCGTCGACCTTGCAGAACGTCCTGAGGATACGGGCCGGGATGAACCCTCCTCCGCCGATCGCGATGAAGAGCGTCGGGGCTGCGGTAGACAGATAAAAGCAAGATAGTGTGAGGTGGGGCGCGGTGAGTTATGTCAGAGATAAGGCATTGCGGTTAGCTACGCTGCGCTTGAGTGCCCGTCAGGAACTCACCAAACTCGGCCTTGATCTTCTCGGCGGACTTTTGGATAGCGACGTGCACGTCGTTGTAGCTCAGACGGATCCTGCGGTGAGCGGGACACGTCGCGCGAGAGTGTAGCAGGGCCCGAAGGCCGGATGACCAGCGTAAGATTGGGCTGGAGCTGTCACACGACGGGTGATGGAGCGGGAACGTACATCGGCACATCAGCAGCTGCGTTTCCCATGTTGCGTCGAGTCTGTTATGGTCGTGTGTGGGTTGCTAGAGAGTCGTCGAAGTTATGTTTAGATAAGAAACAGTCGCTGGCAGTATTAACGGGCAACAACAAAAAGTTGACGAAATGGCCGCAATCAATCAGCCGCTCAGCCCGGCACACGGTAATCCAGATACGAGCGCCCTCTGATCCATCCCCGTCCAACCCTCACCACGCCATAATGTCTCTCTGCCTCACTTGCTCGTCGTCGCTGGTCGACGATGCGACGACGTACCGCACCCCATGCTGCCTCAAGCCGATCTGCGAAGGGTGCTTGCGCCGCAATCCCCGGCTGAGGGAGTACGACCCGTGTCTCCGATGTGGCGATCTCCGGACGAGCTCGGGCGTGCAGCGCGTGCGCCGCGGCAGGGCTGTCGCGGAGGAGAACCGCCGAAGGGAAGAGAATGTGTTCGAGATAGGCGACGAGGACGAGGACGATGATGGCGGCGATGTCGCTGGACAAGGTCATGCGCGCGCGGATCGAAGTCCACCGCCGGGCTACGACGATCGGGACGGCCGATCGGGCGGTGGCGAGGGGGTTGCGAATGGCATGGGGCACGATCAGTTCCACGGACAGCAGGAGGTCGGTGCCAGTCGATCAGGATCGACACGGGGTAGCGTGCGGAGTCAGTCGTCAAGCCGCCGATCTGCTCGCTCAGGCGGAGAGGGACAAACCGGGCAGGATGCCGAGCTGGCCGAAGGGGAGGTCAAGGACGATACCGAGGAAGACCCGCTGGAAGTGGTCGAGGTCCGGCATCCCGTCTCGAGGAGCGACACGCTTCTTGCCATCGCCCGAAAGTACGCAGCCGACGTGAGTCGCCTTGTTCCATCCACACGCCACGTCGAGCCGTGAAGAGCCGCCCAGATGCGCTCGGGCGCGCTCGTCCCCATCCTGCTGGTGATCCCATGATCCACTGTCCCCCGCGCTAACCCCAGCCGCACGACCTCCTCACGCTGAACAACCTCCCCCCATCGACCCTCACCTCCCAGCCGCACCTCCTCCGCACGCGCAAGACGCTGCTCATATCCCGGCGCTCCATCCCGCGCTCCAAGCTCCCATCCTCGACGCTATTCACCGACGACCTCCCAGACATACCCCTCACCAGCTCCGAGCTCGAAGAGCAGGCCAAGCGGGACCGCGAGCGCGCGATCAAGCGCTTCCAGCTGCTTACCAAGTCGCAGGATCCGCGCGTCGGCGCGGCGTACCTCACGCTGTCCGAGTACGACGAGGGCAGCCTGGACCTGCTGTCGGGGCTCGAGTTGGAGGTGGACCAGGAGGCCGGCGGCGGAAAGGAGGGGAAGAAGGCGAAGAGGGAGTGGCCTGATAAAGGCAACAGGGAGCAGCGTGCCCTGGACCAGTTCTACGATGACGAGCGGTGGGAGAGAGATGCGGGCGGCCCGAGCGAGAGGGTCGAGGGCGGGTGGAAGAGGGTCGGGGATGGGCGGAAGATGGGGATCAAGGTGTAGTGCCCGGCTGGCCGAGCTCAGAAACCAGTCGACGTCGCCATCCAGATGCGGGGTACAGTGTAGCCCGTAGCAATCATCAGTCTGAAAGTTTGTAGCCATACATGATGTCCCGCATGTAGTCTTGTCGTCCTACGCGGCGTACATGAGTGACACATCTGAAAGAGTTGCATGATGTAAGGGGAGAGCGTGGCTCCCCCATTTGCGGAACAATACTATACACATTCCACCAACTCTCATCGTTCGGGTCGTATCGTTCAGTCGTCGCATGCGATTCTGCGCTGTGCTCACCACTGTCAATCGCAAGAAGCAGGAGACAGGGCGAAGGAGGAAGGGAAGGGAAGACTAGAGCGCCTGCTGCCGAGCTGCTGCCGTTTGGGCTTTCTAAGCCAGGCCGCCGAGCAGCTTATCTAAAATCCCTCCTTTGCCTTTACCTCTCACCCCTCCGCTCGCCCCTTCGGCTGGCTCTCCACCCAGCACCTGCCCACCGCCTTGGCTCGGTCCCCCCTCGCCGCTACCGATGCCGCTCCGTCCCGCGAAAGTCGACTCTGCGGTGCCCTGCACCGCCCACGCGGGCGGATCTGCGTTCTCATCTCCCGCCTGTCTGGGCGGATTGACAGATATGCCCGCTTCGTGCCTGCCATTAGCTTCCTACATCTCTTAGGACCTGAAGCTCACAGTCGCATGCGGAACAAAGCGGCCTGCGTGTTCGACACGTTCTCGGCGCCCGTCTTCAGTGCATTGTTTATCAGAGCTCGTCGCGCATCCGGAGTCTTGATCTCGACCACCTGGACATCAGCGCAGCGATATAAGACGATAAAGGACAAGCTGACCTTGTCGACGAGATCAATTCTGCCTTTGATGCTCCCCGCCCAGATCAGTCTCTCCACCTGATTCGACATATCATCCTCCGAGACGTTGAAGGCCGAAGCCATAATCGCGAGCTTGACTGTCGAGAAGGGCTCGACGTACTGCACGATCGACCTCTCCATGATCTTTTGTCGGAGCGTTCGCACATGCGCAGCAATCCACATGTTGAGCGCGAGGGTGGGCTGGAGGTCAGAACACATAAGCTCGATCAAGCCCATTGGTCAGTCCACTCACCTCGACCCGGTTGTAGATCGCCTCGACCTCGTTATACTGCGCGTTCATATACGCCCGGATAAGATCCAGCACCCAGCCTTGCGAATCGTCAAGGCTTGTGCGGAAGCTCGTTCGATCCAGCAATGTCTCGGTGATCTGCTCTCTCCTGCCCGTAGCGAGGATGCACAGGCCAGAGATGAGGCACACATCCGCCGTTGATATCACCTGCACGTCAGCACTTGAATACGTCACGCCTTGCTGGACTCACCACGCCCTCCCAATCTCCCAGGCCTCCGTCTTCGAGTACGTGTCCCATCAACCTTCCCGCCTCCGCGTATGAGCCCCGCGCCAACGCAATCACGCCCTGCGCGACCTGTATCTTGACAGTGACGACTCGACGAGTCTCTACGCCCTGTGCCGCGCGCTCTTCGTTCTCCCTCACATCGCCAGCCGTCATCGACGCCAACTCCGCGGCGCCTTGTCGCAGGGTGGGCTTGGTCGTGTCGGGCGGCGGATGCAGTCTGTTCAATGCGCCCTCAAGCTTGGTGATGTGGCCCGGTAGCGAGTTGACCGCGTTATACGCGAGGCACGCCTACCGTCAGCAGTGATCAATGCCGCGATCGTTCCAGCTCACATCAAGGATGCCCAGACCGAGATCGAGGTGATGTTGCGGCGAGGAGCTGTATTCCCGTGCCGCGGCATAATTCTTCAGTGCGCCCTGGTACGATCCTGCCTTGAACGACAACTCAGCAAGCGCGAGATAGGTCAGCTGCAATCAGTTGACCGTCCAGCGTATGTTGGCTCAACACCACTCACTCGGATCGACTCCTTGATGAGGTTACTCATGTATCCTTTGAGCTCCACGTCCAGCCTGATCGACTCCTTTCGCAGCTGCTCCTCCGCCGTCTCATACCACCCCGGCACAGCATGCGGTCCTCCCAAGCCCTGTATATCGACCAGCCGGGGCGTCGCGGCATTGGGGTCCGACGCCGCCTTGAGGTGTAAATCGAGGATGTCGAGGGTGTTGAGGTGTCGGGCGTACAAATCGCGATCGAGCGTCTGGGACGTGATGATCCCGATAGAATCGCTCGCCGCTTCTTTGAGTATGTGAAGGAGGGCTGGAGGTGGACTGAACGGGCTGGGGAGACGGAGGAGGAGGGTCATATACGTTAGACGAGTGAGAAGCGCGCGGCCTAGCGTCAGCCGTGATCCGAGAGGGTGGTCGTAGCGTGAAGCAGCCAACCAGCGACGTGCATGACCAGCCTTCACAATGACAGAGCAGGAGCACAGACGCACCTTTGTATGTCCCCTTGAAGGCCGACCAGTCGAGCTCGCCCGCATTAAACCCCTCAAACAGGTCGAACAGGCGTCGTTCCTCGGCAGTGAGTGAGGGCGCCGCGGGCGGTAGTGCCGGAGCTGGCGCTGCCGGCGGTG
>CAUG01000152.1:17829-59612 GCA_000442785.1 Papiliotrema flavescens NRRL Y-50378
ATGTCAGAAAGAGGCGTCCCGCTCGCCATGCTGTTGACAATGATCGAGTCTAGGTATGGTGAGGAGAGCAAAACGGCGTTGATCAGTACGAGGATGAAGCGGACGACAGCGACCAGGTGGAGGTGACTGGACCGGCCATGCGGCGAAGCGAGCCTCCGGCCTATTCGAACTCGGTGGCGCGTCCGAGGCCGTCCTGGCTGCGTCTTGACGCATAAGATGCGTGATTTATAGCTCACACAACCAGACCAGCCGATTGTATGTCTACAAGGACGAAAGCCAACCAAGCGGCGACTGCATGGTCTAGCCTCTATAGTCCGTCTGGGTACATACAATACTGGCACAACAAGTAGAAGTAACCTTACACGGCCTTTCACCCCTACAGCGCCACGGGGCTGCTCCTCCCAGGCGTGCCCGTATCCGGCGTATCTTCGCGGTCCGCGCGTCCTGACCCATCCATCTCCGTCCAGTCAATCACCCTTGTCAAGACCCTCTCTTCCTCCATGACCCGCTTCACGGCGCCCTCCCCGCGCCGCTTCATATTCAGCACCATCTCCTGCACCTTCTCCCACCGCTCTTCCAGCTCCGGGTCGTCCATCTCGTCCGAAATGTATCCGTCCAAGTGACTCGCGAGGTCTTCTTCCGTCGGCGACAGCAACAACCCAGGGGACATGACCGGTTTGCTGCTCAAGTGGAAGGACGGTCCGTCTCGGGACTCGCGTAATGCCCTTCTCAGCTTGATGATTTCCGCACGTTGTTTCGCCTTGGTCGCTGCAGTTAGTATCACGATTCGCGAAGTACATTCTATATAGAGTGGGACTAACCTTCAAGTGATCGGTTGATAGCCATTAAACTTGCGTTGGAGATCTCCAAGTCCGCGACTTTCCGGTTCACCTTCGCCTCCTCGGCGTCCTCCTCAAACAGATCATCTTCCACCTGATCCTCCTCTTCCGCCGCACGTGTAGGACTGTCGGCCACCCTATCTTCATCAAGTAGAATGCCCTCGGCAAGCTGGACCACCGCCATACTCGCCATCGTGTCTTCCAGCTGGTCAACCACCTTGCCGAAAGAGGGTTCGACCGCCGTGCTTCCGCTCCATCTATCCCGGTCCTCGAAGCTGAACCTCGCATCCAATGCGTCCCCTGCCGCGCCATTCAGCCCCAATCCAACGCCCATGCCCGGCCCAAGGCTTGGATTCCGGCTCATCGTAATCGCTTCGCTTGCATCACTGCCTCTCCGGGGCGTCATAGCTGGTAAGCCGATCGTCCGCAGCTCAGGGCTGGATGGCGCATTTGCATAGAACCCGTTGAGCTGGGTGTTTGGGTTGATTGGTAAAGCCCGCGAGTGCGGTAGTCGAGCACTGCTCGAGTGTACTGGTACTGGTCGTTCTGGCGCGCCGATCGGTGGAGAGGGCGGAGCGGACGCTGTTGGGTGTTGAGCTTGTACGGCACGGAGGTATGCCGGCAGCGCTGACGCTTTCTTGCCGGGGGAGGAATGATGGCTTGTCACCCTTGTGAGGGGATGCTCCGAGCCCGAGCTAGTCGACTGTTGATCTTGTGAGGTACTGGGACGAAGAGGCGCGGAGTGCGGGGGTGGGGGAAGCGGCGAGTGAAGGGGGGAAGAGGGGATGGGTGAGCGTGATCGTGCTCGTGATAGCGTCGGTGTGTCGAGCATGTCGGTACTGCCCAGCTTGACCTTCGCGCGCCCCCTATCGACCGAGCTCGCTCCAGCTGATGATGTTGGTCGCAGTCCTGGCCGGACTGCCGGCGCCTTGGGCATCGTGGACGGTGTAGGAGTCGAAGGCTTGGCCGTAGGAAGCGGGGTGGTCCGAGCTCTGATCACCGGCGTGCTTCTTCCATTCGGAGGGTTCATCCCCGTCCGAGATGGTCCGGCAGTGATAGCTGGCGACCGAACATTGGACGTCACTGCTCCACTAGCGGGTGTAGATGGCGTGGATCGGCTGTTCAGTGACGGGGAGAATGGGCGCGCAGTTGATGATGTCGTGGCCGATACACGCGACACGAGCGACGTTGACGATGGCGTCGAACGGAGGGGTGGGCGAGTTGGCGGTGTCGCGACGGCCGACGGGTCTACTTTGGCTCTCGCTCTCGGCTGCGTCGTTGACGATGAAGAGGGGGTCGAGGTAGACGCCGAATGGGTGATCTGCGTCGCGACCTGGTGTTCAGCTCGCTCACGCTCAAGACCTGCAGCTTCGCACCCTTCGTTTTGGCGGGTCGGCCATTTTGGAGCGCTATGGAATGCTATCTGTACGCTAAGAGGGGGGGCATGGATGACATGGACGAGTGTGCTTTGATGAGCTAAAGCGGATGGGCGATGTGGGGGTAAAGTGTCTGGGCAGAGCGGCAACTTGCAACTTGCCGGACATTTCCGACCCGGATCTGAGGGTCAGATTGTAATCCGACTACAGACTGGCTGATTACAACAACCCACCAATTCCGGCCCGGTGGTTTCCGTGATGGCCTTGTGGGACAGCTGGGCGCGACTGGAGAGCATACAACGGAGCAGCGAAGCGGCAGAAGGCAAGAAGTAAATTTCCGACACAATGGCATAAGGTCATTGGCCCTCGAAGTTCTCAATACGCGAGATCATCATCATTGAGAGCGCTTAAACACATACACCAATCGCATAAGCCAGGTTATCCGACAGGTCGGATGTCAGGATCGGCTGAATGAGTGCTGGCGGTTCCTGTTCTACGACCGGCACAGGGAACCTTTGATCAGGCCCACGGTATCAGCATGACGGAGCCCGATGAGCATCGCTTGTGGGCTCGTCACTCACTATGAGCGACTGTGAGGTACCGAATGTGGCTGCGCCGTGGGTCGGAGCGAGTCACCGAGCGAGCACGTAACCGGGGTGCTAACACGCAGTGTGCTTTGTGCTCGAAGCTTCCAGAGTCAAGCTATCAGTTGGACATGACGATCCCTTCCTTGCTTTCGAGCGCCACATGCCATAACCCCTCCACATGTCCTCGAGCGTCGCTCGCCGTCGTGGTCCACGGGCACATTCCAGCTAAAACCTTTCTCGTGCCAATTGTAGTCAGTCACCTTTCATCCGTTGGAGAGTTGTCGCCATCTTATATTTCTGTTGAACGCCCATTAATCGCATTGACACCTAGTGTGGCGTCTGTCACAGTGATCGTAGCGGCTAACTTGGCGCCTCGTTGCAGGTCGGCTCGGTAGGAACCTCCCTTGGACTCCCTCCCTCTTCGCCTCCTTTATATGGGGACGACCTTTCATGAGAATCGTCATAAGTGCTCTTGTCAAATGCTATAAGTATGTATGTCCCCGAAGGTCCCTGTCCTTCTCAATACACTGCAACACGCAAACCCACCGACTCGAACCACTAAAGCTCACATACCTCGGGACACTCCCCAAGCAACAAGTATGAGCTCTTCTGACAGCCGTATGCGGCGATACTCAATGGTCGTCCCTTTCCAAGAGAATTGGACGGACGAAGCGCTGGAAGCTGGTTTCACAATGCAAAGCAAACTGCCCCAGTACTTTCCCTCCTGGGGTTTCCTCCCCGAACCTTGATCGAAAGGGAGACCTTCGTCGCAGCTGTGCCGCACCTGCAAAGAGCTTATCTCGAATCAGCCCGCCACGCGTCATGAAATGCACATCGGCGGAGGACAGTATTCTCGCAGCGTTATACACAACTCGTGTATGAAGATTCTCTTGACTCGTACGTTACAAGTCGTTCTTTTGATTGCCCCAGCTCGATGCAACCGCCCCCGCCCCTCCCCCCTCCCTCGCTGTGGCGCTCATGTCATTCTACGCCTGCATGTGCTGCAAGAGCGAGCCTGTGACTGATCATAGATTACAAGCGCCGTTACAGGGACACGCGGGATGGATACGAGTTATGCGATCAGAACCTCAACCCAGCCGTTTGGAAGTATGCTCGACACGCCTTTGAGCATGACCACATCTGGGAGTGGTTCAGCACCGACTTTGATTTCCCATCGAAAAACAGCGAGGACGGTTCGATTTTCTGGGTGTGCATCAGCTGTCAGCACGACTTAGGTGCCGGGGTCGCGGGTTCGGTGATGAGAGCCAGCTGGCCATCGGCCATCTACGGCGATTTTCGTGACTACTCTCGAGCGATCTTTGCTGTCAAGCACGCGGCGTGTCCGCCCGACGGCGATGACACAACAGACTCCGCATCAACGAGCAACCAAACACCCGAGAGCACCGACGTGCCAATGCTAGCAGAGACAGAGGACGTCGAGATTAGTGACTACGTGATCGTTCCTCAGCCCGCATCGTGCGACTCCGATGAAGCCGAGGCGTCTCCGCGGGGCGGTGCATCGCTGGTCTTGCCTTATCGTGGACCGACTCAGTGACCTATCACCAGGGGTCAGAATCGGATGCAATTGGCCGTGTGACTGCTGGATGGGCAGCATATCAGTCGTCTCATGTTTGCAGAGCAAGGGTCCGGGGAGTAGCCTCTGCGGTCGCAGCTCACAGGTATCAGATCCTTGTTTGGAGATCGTAGATGTTGTGACACCGTACTTTCAGAAGCACATGTTCATTTTAGAATGCCTACATGATGCAAGGCTACGACCGATTGTGGGACGGAAGAGTGGTTATGACATGCCGTATAGGCACTTACTTGAAGCAGGAATCGGTGCGGGGAGTACTGCCCCCCTGGAACACCAGGGCTGCCGCTGGAAGCAGCTACCAGCCGGGTTTGCGGCGGTGCTCCTAAGGAGTTTGGCGTACGTACAGAAGCAGGCGCTACCGGTCCTGCATTGGGCAACTCCCCGAAACCCGCATTCGCACGGCTTATCATCCCGTCTGCACGCTCTCATGCGGCGCAGGATGGCGTCACTGCAGATCTACTCGACCCGTGTGGTCCGCTCACCTGATGCCTTCGTTCACCCAGGTCGCTCCCCCGGGATCCTTTACAAGTTTGCCTTCTCATCCCTCATCGCTCCACCCTCGCGCCGACCATTGATCCACGCGCGACGCCTTCGGAGTCCACGCATGTCAGGCCCTCAGCTCCAATACGTCTTCTCGATGTGGTGCTCAAGCCCGAGGTTGGACACTGGGGCCATGCGGGAAGGGGCATATGAGCGCCATGGTGAATCCTTCACCCTCGTGTTCCTACCCCTTTTGCACGACTTACCTCCATCAGCTATGGCTCACGAAGAGATCGATCGCCCGCCGACGGATGACAAGTTCATCCCCAACTTGAGCATCCGGAGCGCCACCGTGGGCACTCCGGCGACCAGGACCTCCGAAGGGGCTGACGAGCCTCCCGATTCGGCGAGCTCGCGAGCTCGAGACCCGTCACCGTCTTTGCCACCGCCATCCCCACTCCGACGCCGCCACACGGAAGGCTCAAAACGCTCGCAGCCCATACGACCTTGCAGCAACGTCTCGACCACAGCCGAGAGCTTCTGGGCGGACCCCAACACGGTGCCGGAGGGCATATACCAAAGATTCCCGTACTTCAACGTTGACCGACCTGAGTTCAAAGCTGGGCTCGGCTGCATGGCCTGCGGGACGGACACACATGTTACTATGGGATGGACGTATTGGTCTTTGGCAAAGAAGTGCTCTGACAGTGGACGCAACCACTTCCACGTCCACGCAGGGCACGTCAACGACGAATGCCTGCGCAGCAGACTGAGAAGTGAGTCATCGGCTCCATCATACGCTCACCACCCCACCCGCTCTCCGTGGACTCAGCTTCGAGACGCGCTTTGACGTATCTCCGACCAAAAACACGCGCTATCAGAGGGAGCGTCCGGAGTGCTGATGTTATTGCAGGTGCTGGTCGGCTCAGCGGAATTGACCCGCAAGATCAGCTGTCGGAACGAGCGCTGAACCCAGTCCTGTGGTCGAAAATCAAGATCGCGGCTTCCATGGACGAGTTGGATTTCGACACAGAGGTCAAGACCCTGGTTTTGCATGATGACCGCGAATACTTCAGCCTGTGCGTTGGCTGCGAGCAGAGTGCAGCGGGCTTGCCCGTACAAGATGCGTCCTTGTACATCCTCGACAGAAGGCTTGCTAGGCTCAGGTACCGCGCTTACCAGCACGTCTCGTGTGCCCCCAATGAGGAGCAGGAAAACTCCACGAGTGTCGGAGACGGGACTGAAAGTGATGATGGGTCGAGTGACTGAGGAGCCTCGTTGGGCTGGGAACTGCGCGACAAGTGGCGTCTGCCTCTGTGGAATGAGTGATCCCACGATCGGATGGCAACGCATCTGACATCGGTTGTTCAGCCTCCATACGTTCTTCATCAGGTTTCGCATTGTTACTGATCATCTACCGGCTTCGTACTGTGCATATGTGATGATCGAGTCGCGTCGAGGAATAGAGCTGTGACCCATCCTGGACACTGACGCCACTCGTGATTAAGGAATGACGCCACTCGACGCTCGGTCCGCTCGCTCCCGGACCTCCACTTGACAGGTTCATGGCGGGACAATATCTTGACAGCATATGCAGACCAGCTACTCAACACTCCTCTCACCTCCTCACATCATACGTCTACACCCGCATGGCTGCTCTCCTACGGCAGCCTCTATTCCGAGCGACGTGGACGCCGCCAGTCCGCTTATCTCTGACTGTCCATGATGTCCGCCCCAACTCCTCCACTCCGCATCACACTCCGCATCAACAGCTCGTCGACCTCCATCGACTCATCACCGAGGCGCAAGGATCCAACAGCCCGTACCACAAGCGCGAAGTCATCATCTCCTACCCGCAGCTACGAGATTTGCTCGAAATGTAAGCCTTCCTCGTCTCTTGCACTGATCAGCGCTCATCTACAGCATCCACGACCCAAATGTCCGGTTTCACCTCACCCCCGCCTCTTTATCCAAGTACCTCTCCAGCCCATCCACCAGCTCCACCGTCGCGTCTTCCATTTCTGTCCCGTCCACACTCATCGACCTGCTCGAGCAGCTCGCGTCGAAGCAGATCACCGGAAATACTGCCAAAGAAACCGTCCGGCAGTTCCTCGAAGTCAACGGTATCAGCCCAGACGATCCGAGCGTGTACGACACGTTCCTGAAGGTGATCGACCGGGGTCTGGATGCTGGATTCGGGAGGACGATACTTTCCAAACTGGAGTGGCCAGGGGACGATGGGGCCAAGACGGCTGGACCGTCCTTGCGGGGCTCTGCGTCCGGGTCTTCGAGACCTACACCGATGGCGGCATCAGCGTCAACATCGACATCAGCATCGTCTTCGACTTCGACTTCGACTTCAACTTCCTCTACCCATACAACCCCAAAACCTCCTCGCAACCTCACTGAATTCAGCTGCGCCCTAGGTAAATCAGTCGACGAAAACTTTGGGCGCATGATCGGCAGCGAACGATGGTTCGCCTCGCGCAAGTTGGACGGGATTCGGGTGTTAACCCTCCTTGACTTCTTCATCCCGCACGACGAGGCCCTCTCTGTCAAGTTTCGTAACGCTTCATTCCGCTCGAGATCGGGCAACGAGTTCACCTCCCTCGAGCGGGTAGAGGAGCAGCTGCGTCATCTAGCGGGCTACCCAGGTTTGCGATCTCTGTTACTGGCCGACCCAGAAATAATCGAGGACTTCCCAGATGGCGTCATCAAGCGCTTGGTGCTTGATGGCGAGGTGTGCCATATGGTCCCGGCGCAGGGTCGGACCGTACGGATAGGTGACGACGGCACGGGCGCCTCGGCTCTATGGGAGGACGACGGGCTGGTGGAGGACTTCCAGACGGCTGTGTCGATGGTCCGAAGGAACGCAACGATGGAGCACCCGCTTTACTTTGTCTTCGACGTGCTCAGCTGGGCGGAGGTAACGCTGGGCGGCCCGTCGACTGCGCCGGGATTGGGGAAGAGGTTTGGCGAGAGGGTAGAGGATACGACGGCGCTGGTGGGTTGGTTGAGGGATGCAATAGCGAGTACCCGGGGCGGGGAACCGAGAGTGAGGGCGATGATACAGAGGGAGGTGAAGGGCAAGGAGGACGCGGATGCGATGGTCCAGCGGGCGATGGATGAGGGATGGGAGGGATTGATTTTCCGGATGGACAAGCCGTATAAGGGCAAGCGATCGTGAGTTCTCTCGTGCGCCCCTCTCGTCTCTCTGGCTCGACAACCCCACAGCCGGTCTACTCTCTGCTACAGGCACTCACCGTGGCCAGCTGTTTCTGTCCGTGCTGTGCCATGCTCATTCCAGAAACGAGATCCTCAAATTCAAGAAGTTCCAAGACGCCGAGTACGCAGTCGTCGATGTCGATACGAGCCGCATGCGCCTAGCCATCAACGGCAAATTCGACGAGTACGAGGCGCTCAGCAACGTCTGGATTGAGCACAAGGGGCACCGCGTCAGCGTCGGTACGGGCTTTACAGCCGAGGAGAGGGTGCGCTTCGGCGCGGACCCGTCGCAGATCGTACGTCCAACGAGTGCCCTTGGAGGGCATCGTCAGGCAGTGAGGAGGATGTGCTCATATGAGATCGGCCGACAGATGACGGTCGAGTTCTTTTCCGAGAGCCAGGCGGCTACGCGTGATGCGGGCGTCAGTCTGCGGTTCCCGCGGGTGAAGAAGATCTGGGATGGGGAGCGGGATGTGTAGCAAGTGAGCGAGGATGATCTTTCATTGTGCACAGCCTCGACCGGCCGTGTCGAACACGGGCGCTGACATGGGTATCATCTGCATGATATGGACTATGATGGAGTATGTACAGTGCGGGGTAACGTATGTGAGGCTGGCGGGTCGTCGCGAAGCGCCAGTTGTTGAGTGGCCGTGCTTGTCCACCTTCTTATCCCTCCCAAGAGTCAAACTCGTTCCTCGTTCGCACTCCAAAGAGCTCATTCTTACTAGCGCTAGGCGATGGTGCGGCGGCTGTCGAAATTACCGTCATGCCCGAATGGTCACAGCGTACTGGACATGAGCTGAGCTTCGTCCAGAGACATTCCGGCGACGCACTGCTTCCGCCCGACCAGCCGATTACTCCCCGCCCATCGTACTGTGCCCTGCCGGTCCTCTCCCCTCTCAATCACCTCGATCCTGCCCCCGCCCTTTAGGCAAGCTACAGTCTACTGCCTCGCCAGCGGCCCGCCCTCAGCCGTCGGGCTCCCCACCGGCGGCTTCATCTCGAGGCCCTCGCCCCCAAAGCTCCCCAGCTTGATGATCTCCCTCGGCGACCCTTTATCCACCTCCACGCGCTTCAGCTGGCCTTGTTTCGGCCCCGGGCCATCGCGGCTCACCTGGGGCGAGAGCGTCCCTGTCTCCGCGACGGTCGGGTGGGATGGCGACTCTGAGAGGCCCGTGTCGAGGTATGCCGAGTCGTGGGGGCCTGATTCGGGGGAGCGGAGCGGGGCGGTCGGGTCCGCGAGGGTCGGTGCGTCCGGAGTGGGTAGGGGAGCGGGCGTGTGGTTCAGCTTGGACGGGTCGAGAGGCGGCGGGGAGGTGATGGGTCGATTGGCCGTGGTGCCGGCGGTGGTGGTGGTGGTGGTATCGGCGGGGATGGGCAGGGGCGCCGTGGTTGATTTGAGGGGGTCTGACATCGTGCTGAAGTTGGGGGTATGGATGATGTGCAGGGATGAGGGATGAGGGGTGAGGGGTGAGGTGTGATTGATGAACGGTCAAAGCCTTTCGACGGTTCGGGCTTGCGGGTCACGAAGCGAAGCGAGGTGGAGCTTGGTAGTGCGGTGACGTTCAGTCCACGAGTATATCGGTCCGTTGGTATCCTCTTGCGTGAAGATATTCGCTGGAGTGGTACGCTCGCCTGTGTGCAGTGAATGGATGATGTGCAACGTCGAGGCAGGACAAAGGACCATCAGCTACGGAAAGAGAGGATTCGGGCATTACGCGTCATGTGACGTCGCTGTCGCTCACCGCCGACCGCCGCCTGGTCGACAGCCCCTCAGCGAGAGCCTTTCAAGGTTGCTTCCGAGGGTGACACCGTGATCTGCGCTACTTCAGAGCTGAGCTGAGCAAAGTTGAGCAAAGCTGCGCGCGGTACACCTAGACGTCATGCGGTGATTTGGTTCTGGGCGTCACTGGTGACGACCATGCCCTGCCAGTCAGACGACCAGGAACGGCCGCTGCGGACTGGGTCGCAACGTGTGGAACGTGTGGAGCCGGGTCTCAGCTGCCGGTGTGCTTTAGTCAGTGATAATGTACGCTGTGTCCCGCCCCGCGCAATTAGCGATCCATCCTTGACGATACAATGCAGATGCATATCTAGCCATAAAAGAGGCTTCTGCGCCTGTCCTCCGATCCGAACCGGTCCGCCTCATCTCGTGCCCCCCGCTCAAGGAGTTCCACATGCCCAGCTCGTCTAACTCCTGTCTGGCTTGTACTCCAGCGGCGTATCCAGTCCCACCCGCCTCGCCGTCGCATGAATCTTCTCCTCCTCCGTCATGTCCGCAATGGGGTTATACCGCTTGAGCAGTTCCTGTCGTCAGCGCCAGGCGGCGGGGCTTGAACCTCCAAAGCGTCCATTGACCAAGTCCGTCATGCCCAAGGTTCCGTGCCCATCTAGCTCTCAAGATCTTGCAATAAAGCATGCTCAAAAGGGCTTATGCCGAGGAGCACTGCATGCAGCACGGCTCCAGCCAGCCTCGCCTCCAGACAAAGTAGCGATGCCCAGCTCGTTGACTCGACCCACTCGACCCGCTCGACATCACGCCAACCCGTACCCACTCACCGCATGTACCCGACTCGACCGCAAGAAATCCCGCGTCTCGCTCAACGTCCGCTGCAAGCTCTCTGCCTCGCGCGACGCCAAGATGATCTCCCGAAACTGCGCGATGATCGTCGAGTCACGCTGGGCTCTTGGTTTCTTCGACTGCGCGTCAGCGTCAGACCGCTTCCCCGCTTCGCGGGCGATCACGGAGACCACAAGCCAAAGCAGACGCACTGATAGCCGCAGCTCGCGCAGAAGGGAGCGGTACAGGTGTCTTGTGGCAGACATGTCGGGCGATGATGGTGTGTAGGGGATGATAAAAGTCGGAAACGTCGAAAACGACCTCCACTTCGCGCTTCGGGCCCGCGGATCGCTCGCCACCGCCGGTGTGCCCAGCGTAGAGTACGCACAACTACATGATACATCCCGGTTCACTAGGGGCTCGCGATCAAGCATGCGAGAAGCGGAGAGACTCTAGGACAGGCGACGCTGGCTGGACTGCAGAAATGCATATGTATACACGACTCGCAGGAAAAACATGCTGCAACGTCTCGTTCTGCCTCGCGATCCACTGCCCACATCTCCGGGGCCGACAGTGCAATGCGTGACTTCGTCCACCGAACTCCGCATGCCTTCCCAGGCATTGCGCTTAGGCCGCCTTGATACGCTTGCCGATTTGAGCCTGGTAACCAGCCTTGATGGCCGAGACGGATCGTCCTGGGTATGAGCTCGGCCCTCGGCGCACTTCCACGGGACTCACGCGATCCACACGACTCGCACGTGATGAAGTACAGACGGTTCTCCTTGCCCAGCAACGTGTCACTCGACTTGCAGATCTTGCACGTGACGTACTCGACTGCGGATCAGCGGTCGCTCCACTCAGACAGCTCGTCCTCGACATACCAATGTACTTCCTCAAGACGTTCTCGATCTGCTTTTGCGTATATCGGCCCTTCATGATCAACCGCTGCTGACCGTCGATGGACCCAGTCGTTCCCAGCTCCGAGTACAAGAACTGGAGAACGTGTTCTGGCTGTCGGTGCATCCGTCGGCAAATGTCCATCAAGTTTGAGAACGTCGTCTTCTTTGTGCCTTCTCGCGCGACCTGCGGCGGCACAATCGTGTATCTCCTCTTCTCACCCGCGAGCTCGGGGTTGTGCGCGTGCAGCAGCGAGAAGAACCGCGTCAGCAGCTGCCGTCAGCGTGACCTGGGCGCGACAGAAAGCGTGCTCACCTCCGGATACGTCGCCTCACGGCCCTCGAGCACCCACGCGTCCTTCCCGCTGTCGACCTCGCCCGGTGCCGCCGACTTCTCAAACACATCGTCTCCCAGATCGCCCTCGATGTCTCCGCCAGCGTTGTTGTCGTCGTCGTTCTCCGCGTCCAGGTCGTCTAGCTCCTTGGCAAAGTCCGAGGCCTGCTTCTTCGACTTCTTCTTCTTGATCGGGATGTCCAGGCCGTCCGCTGCTGCCGACTCGCCCTGGGGTCAGGTTTGCTCTGGCATGCAGCGCTCAAGAATATTCTGTCCCCCATCGAACGGCCACGTCGCATACGGCAGCGTCCCTCCTTTCCGCAAAAGCAAGTGCCAGCTGGCACAACGACTTCTGACATGTGCTTCACCCAAGCCCAACCTCAGGACACAGCGCAACACTCACCAAGTCCGCCGGGATGTCCTTCTTCTTCTTCTTTTTCTTCTTCAAGTCCGCAAACAGGTCACCGCCGTCCTCTGCCGGCTTGTCCGCCTCAACAGGCGTAGCCGTTCCGCTCGCGACGTTGTCCTCAGCAGCCGGCGCAGCCCGCGACTCCTCCACGACAGCCGGCTTCGCAGCAGCCTCGACAGGTGCAGGTGCCTGCGCTTGGTCCTCCACGTCGAGCGTGACCGTCTTCTTCTTCTTCTTCTTCATTCCCGCGAACAGGTCGACCTCGGGGTCCGCCACTAAAGTCAGCAGGGCACAGGCTGCTCAAAGTGTGTTTCAACTCACTGATGTGCTGAGTTTGACTGGTGATATAGGTATGTGTCGTGCGATCGGCTCGTGTTGTGTGCCGTAGATGAGTGCTTCGAGGTGATGAGCTTTGTTGCAAGAATATGGCCGAGTCGACTTTTGAACAAAGAAAGCTCAAGTCGGTTGTCGGTCATTCATTCAGTCGTTGACCACGCGAGTGGAGGCATGCGGTACCAGCCAGCCAGCCAGCACCGCGTCGGGATTTTCCGGAATTATGGGCAAATGTGGCATTTCCACCCCCGCCCGCCGTTCCCCTATGCACCCAGCTGCAGCCCTGATGCCCCCGACTGACGAACCACCAGAGAGCGGTCCCTAACCCTTCTTACGCCTTGCCTACAATCCCATCTACATCACCACTCATCCTCGCTCACCATGCTGTCCCGTTCCGCCCGATCAGCTACAGCTGCGACCCGCTCCCTCGGCGCCAACGTCGAGGCCCAGCGAAGCATGGCTACGCTCCGGGAGATTGAGCAGCGGTGCGTGTAAACCCCTTTGCTTCGGCCGATTCGCACATTCGACGTATTGTTGCATAGTGATGCTAAATGCCAGACTCAAGTCGGTTAGGAACATCGAGAAGATCACCAAGGTGGGTCTCGGCGCTGGTCTGTGGGAGAACGAGGCTGGATGGGGAATGCGAGAGAAGGAAAGAACGTGGAATGCGAATGTCGATGTGCACGAAAGACCGTCGGAGGAGGACACTCGATTGTGATGCGACGGAATGGGCAGATGGGAGGATGTCTGCGTTGGCTTTAGCTGGGCGTGCTGGAGAATTTGAGGAGGACGGGGATGGGAGAACGGAGGAATGGATCGCTGACCTGTAGTCGATGAAGGTCGTCGCTTCGACCAAGCTTACCCGAGCGGAGAGGGCCATGCGAGAGGCCAAGAAGTACGGTGCCGCCAACAACGGTGCGTCTGCGGTTCATCTTCATCATTCACTTGCCCCTTGCCAGCTACACAATCGCAACATACGCCATAAATCGCCCTTTCAGCCCCCATCGCGTCATCCCGAATCCTACTCATCGCAGAGCTCTTCAAGAACGTCAAGTCCGAGGAGGAGTCCTCCGCCGAGGCCCCCAAGATCCTCTACCTCGCCATCACCTCGGACGGAGGTCTCTGCGGTGGTATCCACTCCGGTATCTCCCGATTCATCAAGAAGCAGCAGATCCAGAACCCCGGAGCGCTCGCCATTGTCGGTGACAAGCCCAAGGCCCAGCTCTCGCGAGCCATGCCCAAGGACATCCGAGTCACCTTCAACGCCGTCGGCAAGGACGTCCCGACTTTCGCCGAGGCCAGTGCCATCGCCGACGAGGTTGTCAAGAACGGCGGCGAGTGGGACGAGGTGGGTTCGGCCGTGGAGTAATGAAGGCTAGAGATTGACGGCAGATCCGAATCGTCTCCAACCACTACCTTTCCGCCATCTCGTACGAGCCGCGCATCACCGCCGTCATCTCGTCCGAGGCCCTCGCTGCGTCGGCCGGCTTCAACCAGTACGAGATGGAGGAGGACGTGTCCAAGGACCTTGCCGAGTTCGGACTCGCCAACGCCATCTACACTGCTCTTGTTGAGGGACACGCCGCCGAGATCTCGGCCCGACGAACTGCCATGGAGAACGCCTCGAACGTGAGTTGCGAACACCTCCGGGGCAGGATGAGGAAGTCGCGGCGGGAGTCGACCAGGCGAGGGCGGAAGTTAGGCAGGGCGGAGCAGTTGGAGGGAGGGTTCGTTCTAGGACGCACGCTGACGGCAGAACGCCAACGACATGATGGGCTCGCTCCAGCTGCAATACAACCGAGGTCGTCAAGCAGTCATCACCAACGAGCTTATCGATATCATTACGGTGAGTCACGCAAAGTCATTGCTGGATGAAGACGCTGACGCGCCAGGGTGCCTCGGCCTTGTAAGCGGTGGAAGTATAGATGCGCTCGGTGGGAAAGCGAAAATGATATGGCGCATACAATCACTAAAAGCGGAATCATTGTGTTCGCATATGCATAGTGTGCGAGCTTGGCTTGCGTGGTGGGATAGGTCGAAGATGTCGTCATGGCAGTGCTGCGCTTGATCCCCAACCCACCTGAACGTTCACACCTTGTGCGACGGTACTCGAAGGCTGTCACTCACGGCCGAGGACGGAGGCTCGGTGCATGATTTGTCGTTGGCCGGCTGAGAAAGTGTATGAGCTCAGTGACACGCAACGCGCGGGATGGGCATTGACGCCGGACATGGCTTGAACGTGCGAAGCGCTGCGCTGGGCTCAGCCGCTCGCTTGAGCATGAGTTACGCATCATCGCCAAAGGCATCCCCCGGCGCCAACGCGCTTGGGCCTTTGCTCATCGGCGACCTGGATATGGATGCTCGCATTGGCGACGGCCGCTATGTACATTGGCGAAACGACTCGGTTAGTTGGCGATTTTGCGAAGCCCAGAGTGGGGACCAGGGCGATAGCGGGCAACGGCGGAGGCGTTGTCGTCGCTCTTCTCCGACGGGACCTGGCCGTTCGGGGGTTCGCCAGGTTCGCATTGGCGATAGTGGGCAAGAGATCGCCGTTCCGACCTTGGTTCTTTGGCTCTGTTGTCAACTTGCTTGCCGGGACACCGCGAAGCCGGGCGCTGCTGACACATATAAATCGCTGCTGGTTCGCTGGGCGGGCAAGATATTCACTCCCTCGCTCTCTCACAACGCTACGCTGCTTGGCATACACTCACCCTTTCGAACACGCAACATGCCGGAACAGCAGTACGATGCAGTCATCCTTGGCGCGGGCGGTACGTGCAGCGACAGCGATAAGCGCCTGGGCTCATTCTTCCGAGCTGTTGAGTTGTGGCGAGACACATGGCTGATATCAGTGCTCGGCCTGAGCATCGCGGACGAGTTGACACAACGAGGCAAGAAAGTGGCCATCGTCGGGCGAGACCTTCCCGAGGATATCCACTCGGCGGCTTTCGCATCTCCGTGGGCGGTGAGTCATGCGTTGCCAGACTTTGGGCCGCGTTCACTGCAACGTTGATCCTTGGACGCCACGGCGGAGCTGAGCCCAGGGCGCCAATTGGGCCTCGTACGCTACCAACGAAGTTGAGAAGCGGCGTGACATCCTCACCTGGCATCGCTTTGCCGATCTGGCCAAGGAGATGCCGGATATCGTCACCCGTACCGAAGCAGTGTACGCTTTCCACGAGGAGGGGGACTACACGCCGCCGTGGTACAAGGACCTCGCCTTCAACGTGAGCCGCGACCGCTGTGTCTTGCACTTCGCGCTGATCCCAGTTCCGCAAGCTGCCGAGCGCCGACGTGCCCAAAGCCTTTGAACACGCATACGGCTTCGGCATCTACACGCTCAATCCCCCTCGATATCTCGCGCACCTGTCCGCCAAGGTCCGCCGCGCGGGCGTGCCCATCATCCGCGCACGCGTCTCATCCCTCGACGAGGCATACTTCGTTGCCGGCTCAACTATCCTCGTCATCAACGCAACGGGTCTCGGCGCCCGCTCACTGCTGGGCGTGGAAGACGACAAGGTCTTCCCTGCGCGCGGCCAGACAATCACCGTCCACGCCCCCACCGTGCGCAAATGCTACTCGTCCAAGACACGCTCGCGCCTCCCCGGGACGGGCTTCCAGACGTACATCATCCCGCGCCCCGGGCCCGAAGGCCACGTGACGCTCGGCGGGACGTTCCTCAAGGGCGATTACTCGACGCTGCCCGACCTGGCGACGTCGGAGCGGATCCTGAAAGAGACGTATGAGCTGTGCCCCGAGTTAGGCCAAGGGAAGGGGTGGGAGAATATCAAGGTGGTGAGCCACAATGTGGGGTTGCGGCCGGCAAGGGAAGGCGGGATGCGGCTCGAGCTGGAGGAGAGGGTGCTGGGAGATTATGGCTCGAAGAAGGGTTTGATCCCCGAGGGAGGCAGGGACGGGATGGGCAGGAAGGTGGGCGTCGTGCATGCTTATGGGATCGGTCCAGCGGGGTGAGTCGGAAGTGCAGGGACGAGGTAGGGGCTGACGAGTAGATACCAGGCGAGCATCGGTATCGCAATTGAGGCCTCGGACTTGGCTGAGAAGTACCTGGCGGGCAGCCGGGGGGCCAAGCTCTAGGCTGTTGATGACTTGACAGCCCGCAAGGGCTCCAGGTGCATGCATACTTGCGCGGGACGTTGATTCATTGAGCACACGCGTGGCATAAAGTTTTCTTCCCTCCGCCTCTTTGCACAGCTGCGGAGTAGAGTTAAATCGTCGCTCACAAGAACTGCAAAAGGACCACCGAATCCACAGATGGAACGGGCTAGGTCGCTCGCCGGAAGTTTACCCTCCTACTACTGTATGCACGCTTTCACAAGGCTGATGAATGTTGACGAAGCGCCATCCAGCCGAGCGCCCCAAAGGGATCCCTCATGCAGTGCACAGAGGGGGGGATATGCCGAGAGAGAGCCCATAAATTCGAGCTCTCGCCCCCGCTTAGCGTTGCGATCCTGTCTGAGAGTTCTCCGCAGAGACCGCTCAGTTGTCTGGGGATAGGTGGCCTCATACGACCAGCACGTCGGGACCCGCGACGTTGGAGTGCGCTGTACCGTATCATGCCTGCCCAGATGGTGCAGCAGCTCGTCCAAGAGGCCGTTTGTAGGCTGCTCACAGTCAAGCTGCTGACCGGGCTGCAACACCGTCCTTCGGGGTTGCAACCCTCGTGTTCACTGGTAGCATGATGTACGGGGAAATGAGGAAGGCTGGCAGGCATACACCACACACCGGACTCATCGGACTCGTTTGCTGAGCGCATCAGACCGTACGCATGTCTTGTCAAGACATATCCAAGTTTACCCAGCAGAAGGCGTCACGCGAGCAGAGGAATCTGCATCACACATCGAAAACCCAAAAGATACGTTGTCTCGTCATTGTCCATAAGTCTCCTCAGCCTCGGCACACGCCTCTACTCAGCTTCGTCCAGGCTCCACCGTCTTCCGACACTACCCCCTTCCATCACCACCGGTCCACATAAATACGATGTGTCATCCGAGCCGCACCTCTTAGTTCTGATAACCGTACGCGACGAGGACGTCGGGGTTGCTGTCTTTAAAGTAGGACGCATCGCTGCGCGGGCCGTTGTTGAAGTAGCCGCGGCATACCCATGTGTCCTGGCTGCCGAGGAAATACAGCTGGAAGGCCCAGTTGTTCTGCCCGACGGAGTAGTCTGCGCAGGCCTGGACCGCCTGAGGGACACCCAACGTGCTGGGGAAGGTCGTTTCCGACGGCGTTTTCACGTTCGCTAGAGGATCAGCCACATGTCCTTGAGTGTGCTATGCCGGCTTGGTACTGGGGGACCGGGCAGTCTCGTGAGTCGGCCGACCTCCACCTTGGCCAGTCGACCACAACGAGCGGGATAAGATAGCGTGCGAGACTGAGCACTCACTGGGGTTGTGGTCAGTCTCGGTATATCCCGCCCCCTCGTAGAACTTTGCCAGGTGCACTCCGTTGTTGGAGACGCTGTTCGGGGCGGGTTGCACCGAGTTGAGGGCGCGTCGGACGATCCTTTGGGGACCTTTTGGCTTGCTGGGATCGTACTGCCGCGCAGCGAGGATGTCTTTGGGATCTTGAATGGCGGAAGAAGTGACGGAAGCGACGGGAGCGGTGGGAGCGGGGGAAGCGGCAGGCGCAGTGGCAACAGCGACCGCGGCAGCCGCGGCGGGGGCGGGGGGCGCGTCGGTGTGATCGGCTCGGTATGCCTCAATGACGGCACGGTGCGCTTCGATCACCGACGTTACGTCCTCTGGAGTCGGTGCGGCGGAAGCGGATCCCAGGGCGAGGAGGACTGGTGCGAGGTAGAGCAGCGAGGAAAGGGCGACCATGATGCTGAGGGCTTTTTGGGTGGTGTGAGGTTGAACAGCAGGGACCGTGTAGGGATATAGATGCAGGCGGGTGGAAAGAGTGTGGGGATCCTGGGCTGGGCAGGAACGTTGGCGGACGGGTCAAGTCAGTGGTATGCGACGGAGGTGGGGATGGAAGGTGAACAATCATCTTCACGGCTTCGCTTTTGTATCTGCCCGGACACCCATGACTGCGCAGGCCTGCAGCTTGTTGACTTCCATCGCTTGTTGACATCGACTGCTTGTCGGCACCGATCAACTCGTGTTGAAGCCCGCAGCTTGGACCGTTCACGGGATTTAGCAACCCTGTGGCTTCGGGCGGGTTGGCGGTGCCGAGCTACGGGTAGCCGGAGCCCTTTGGTCGCGCGCAACTTGGCTGCTCTCGGGCTTGGGCGAAGCGTACATGTCGGGCACTCTCAGAGCAGCTCTCCGCGAGGGATCAAGACAATCGGACCAGGGTCTCTCATTGATGACTTGAAGCCGCTTCCGAAATCCTCAGCCTGAGGAGCCGGAACCGAAATATACCCGCGTTCCTGTACGGCACCGTCGATCCTGGATTGATTGACGCCCCTGGAAAAAGATGCATGCACGCTGATCTTGCGTGTGCATGGCGACGTAGACACGAGTGCTGGCCACGAGACTCGCGCGATACGGTGACCCTACCGATACCACCGCCGGGAACGAGCCGAACATCCTACAGATGGGACGGAGCGGCTCGCCTGGCGGGCGGACGGGACACGCGCTGTGCCTGGATCTTCGTTATCGGGTAACGTTTTCGAGATGTCCTGTCCGATAGACTTTTGCCCGACCACGGGACGGCAGGTCGCGTGCGATCCTGAAGAGCCTCACGAACTGACCAGGGGTGTGTATGGTCATGCAGCCCAATACGGTCGGGTTGACTCGTCGATAGGTGTCACGTTGCCGTACGGCACAATGCTGCCGATCACGACCAAGTGATGAGCATCGACAATGAGATGGGCGACAGCGCTCCCGTTAGCCGAGGTGTTCACTACCGCGGAAGACGAGCACGACTGGGCGCCATAGCAAGTCTACGCCGACTCAAGTCAGACGAAGGAAATTACCGCTGCACCAGATACTGGAAAAACTCCTGACAAGAGGACATGCCAAGGCTCGGCAGGTTGGGCGGTGGACCGCGGTTGGGACTGCCAGGTCCAATCTGCATATCTGAATGGTTAAGCACGAGGCGAAAGATCCCAAAGGTGTGGTCGCGAGCCATATGTTCTTCCCACACGACATTTGCCAAGAACAAGCAGACTCAACAGCGGGCGTATGTCGGAAACCACTGCATCCTTTCCAACACACCAGCGTCCGTCGCCGATCGAATAATGGATTGTCCGTGATGTGAGCCCGATGAAAGGCTCATATGACCTTCCAGATATCTGTGTTGCCCTTGCGGCGCGGAAACTGCCCGGGCTGGCGTGAGAGTAGCAGGAAGGGGAGGTCAGAGACCAGCGCGGACAGCAGCATGGCGACAGGAACTAGCGGTAGAATAGTCCGGGTGGTCTTTGCGCAGGCATAGGTCTATCTGATACCCAGACACTCGCGCTGACCGTCACTGCCTTGCAAGGCACGATTAGAAGACCATCGGCGTACTGCAATCCGAGGAGACCAACTTCGGCGGGTCGGCAGCATTTGTGTCTTCTCCATCAAGCAGGTAGTTGCCTTGAGATGCAAATTCAGCACTGCTACATACCCCTCGGTCGCGCCCGCCTGGAGAGGAACCTTCAGCTCACCTACGCGGTGGATGTCATGCTGTGACTTGTTGTGAGCGGGTCGCTCCCGAGCTCTCCGCAGCGCGAGCGGCAGAGTCAGCGACATGGGCACGTTTCCATCATCCTATAGAGCATTCGGGTATCTAGTCCCATTCTGCTTCGACCGCACCCTCTCGTTGTCACGTCCGAGACTACATCTCCTTCCTTCTCCCGGTATCGAGCCTTCAACTGCGTCTTCCGCTGCCGCATGCTCGTCATTCGTGACCGTGTGCGCCCTCGCAAAGTGCACAAACACCGCCCTGGCCGTGGTCCGGTCGATCTGCGTGCCGACATCCTCGTGACCTTGCCCTGCCAAATCGATTCTGGCCAACTCCGCCCCATCCGCGGTCAAGAACGGCCCGGCCCCTGGCGCCCGGAACGAAGCGGGAGAGAGTGTGATTGCCTGGTCGTTCTCTGCCCTCGGCGTGGTCATACTTCGGCTTTCTTTCCGTCCAGGCGACAACTCTAAAATCCGGATTTTGCCGAAGTCGGGCTGCGATCAGAGTTGAGCGCCAATCGACGCGGACAATACGAGCCCCCTATCCCACAAGCACACCTTGCCCAATGAACACGTGCCAGTGGGTTCGACCCCGTCCTATCAGCTGCCGAACGCCAAGAGAGATGTGGCCCACATCATGGTTCCGCAATCAAACTGAGGGATGTACCCGCCACTTGGAAATCTTTCGCCACTCGTTGGTCGGCTCGTTGCACACATGCAGTACGACTATCCGCATTGCTTTGCGAGCCTGTAGGCACCAGAAACAGCTCGATGCACACGACATAGGCTGTGAGTTTTGGCACCTGACTCTGCACCTATCGGAGGCGTCCCGCTGCGCTGATCTCCCGGGCTCAACTTGCAAACCGTCAGGAGATGGTGCATGCTCGATGCGAGAGATCAAGCCCGGACACGCTTCGTGACCTGACCAGCTGCAGATGGATAACGAGTCGAGCAGAGCGCGGAGGTGGCTTGGCCAAGTACAAATGGTCCGGCGCACTGGCGACACTGGGCCGAGCCAAAGCTGCTGATTGGCCTTCAGACGGGATCCCTCCCTCGGCAGCACGAGTGTGGTCTTCGCTCGCTCCCTGGACTGCGATCAAGTCAGGTGGGCTGGACCGCATGGAACGGCACGCCGGGCTCGTCTCATCTTTGTATTGGACCATCCGCGCGACTGCGAGCCCGTTGCGCAGCAGAAACCGCTTTGCGAGCTGAGTAGTCTGAATGCAAAGTTCCGAATCAAAGTGTCCATCGCTTCGTCAATGTCCAATAGATCCCTCCCGTCCATTAAATACCCCGCTCTCGAGAGCCATCTCGATCTGCGAGCGTCCTCGAGAGCCATCGCTTGCGTGGCAACTACTCTATTGTGCGCACTAGAGTACGGTGACCGAGAACGCCTTTACGAAGGCTGATAGCCGTACGCTACGAGAACATCGTCGTTGGGGATGTTGAAGTACGAGGCATCGCTGCCCGGTCCGCTATCGTAATAGGTTCGGCAGACCCAGTGGTCCTCACTCCCGAGGAAGTACAGCTGGAAGGCGTAATTGTCGAGGGTGCTGACTGCGTAGTCTGCGCAGGCCTGGATCGCTTGAGGGACGCTGTATGAGCTCGCATAGAACGTTTGCGAGATTGACTCCGTGTTTGCTGAAGGATCAGTCTCATGGCCTTGGGGCTTGCCACGACGGCGTCGATGATGCTCGGTCGCCACGCATTTGCGGGTCTCTCCGAACGAAAAAGTGGACTCGGCAGGAGCAAGCGGACCGGGAGGCAGCGGGTGGCTCTGTGGACTCACTGGGGTTGCTATCAGTCTCGGTATAGCCCGAGCCTTGATAAAACTTGCTCATCGTAACCTCTCCATTGCCGGCATCCACGTTGTCTGGGGCTGGTTGGACCGAGTTTAGGGCGCGTCGGAACATGTTCTTGCGCGCGCGGGGCTTGCGAGGATCGTACTGTCTCGAAGCGAGGATCTCCTTGGGACCCGGATTGGGCGCAGGAGCGGCAGGCGCCGGGACGTGATTGGCACGGTATGAGGCAATCACGGCGCGGTGAGCTGAGACAATCGACGCTGGGTCATCCGCAGTGGCTGGTGCAGCCGAAGCGGGGACCAAGGCGAGGAGGGCTGGAGCAAGGTAGAGCAGACTCGAGAGGGCCACCATGATGCGATGGACCTGCGGGAGGGGTCCAAGCGAGCGAGGATGAGCGACGAGGAGTGTCAGGCGGAGGCAGATACAAAGATTGTGTAGATCCTGGTGGGGCAGGAACGTTGGCGGATGAGGAGAGGGACTGTCGCAGATGGCACCAGCGAGGACGTCGAGCGGTTCGAGTGTGGATGAAGCTTCGGAGACACGCCTGACCACTTCGCTTTTGTATCTGCTCTTCCCCGTACCCTCCGGGCTGACCTATGCAGCTTGTTGGCATTGTTTGCTTGTTTTGCTTGTTGACAACCCTCTGTTTGTTGACAAACAAGCCGTCGAGCCACAAGAGGGTCGCCTTTCACAGGGGCTGAGAAAGTGCCAAAAGCTGGGACGATCGACCACGCGCAGTCTGACGGTCATCGAGGCCTCGGCGAGTCAAGGTTAGGAATCGACGATTTTGCCTCGTCTTTGCGCCTATTCGGCAGCACCGTTGCTGACACTGGATTTGGGCCGGGAACCCCCGGACGGAAGTGGTTTCGGTGCGACAGGTCACGGAGAGGTACCAACACTACTGCCCCTCAAATGGCGGCAAAGTCCAGCGGGATGCTCGAAATAGCTCACGAGTTCCTGAGGAGACACAACACAAGTAAGCGCTGGAATCGGAACAAGAACGCGGCGCCTTCGGCCCCGCGCATCAACTGCTGCTGTCGCGGTCTCAACAGTAAGCATGCGTGCTACTTATGCACGCTGGCAGTGCCTGTGCCTTGTGGCGCACACAATCACCATTCATGGTCAATGAAGCTGGTGTTAGACCTAGAAGACGGCGACTCGCGGCGGCCGGAGCGGAGCCGAGCTACCACTGGACAGGACAGAGCAGCTCAACAGATGGACATTGGTCCGAGGAGTTGAGTTCAAGTGTCAAACAGCATTCAAACCTTGCAAGGCGTTGTCGACCGCATTTCTGTCACACCGCGAGCGCGTCGCACGCCATCCGGCAGGGCCGGAGGGGTCCATTCAGTGCGGCGATGAGTCTGAGGACTGGTTGTGCTCTCGCATGGTACCCCACCGGGACCTTGACTCTGGATCAGGCGTGTCGCGCCAGTGACGACAGTAAGTCGAGGGGATCCCACCACGGTGCAGTTCACGCTGTAGCGTCCCGGCCACAAGGAACGGGGATCGCTGCATCACTTCCCGCGCGCGGCGCTGACGCAACATCCGAACGATATCTGTAGCCCCCCGAAAAAGTTGCTCGTGCAGACTTCAGACTGAGACGGTGCAGGGGCCCGCTGCCACGAGACATCATGCGGCAGCTAGCCACATCGCCCAGAGAGAAGGGGTCCGACAGAGCTGTCGCCGACCACGGTGCGTGCAGTCTGGAAGATGTCAGCCTTGTCATGCCGGCGCTCAAATCGCTTCCATCTACGCCGAGTGAATAGAACAGTAGACACACGGGCTGCCGCCACCATTGCCATGGCGATACCCGGGTCTGCGCTACATTACAACACGTCACCGTAGGGCTACAGAGGGCATGAGCTCGACCCGTCGCGCTAGTGGACGATCGTCATAGCGTGTGATGAGTCGCCTGGCGACTGCGACGAGAGGGCGCTGCGCTTGTAATCAGCCCATGTGACTCCAACATTTTGTCGCTATTCACGGGCGGGTGATCCACAGGTAAGCACACAGTATGCATCGTGGATGTAGGAAGTCGCGAATACCCGGATGGTATATGATAAGATTCCTCATGCATTCCTGGAAAAAGCGCCCAAGCGAAAGTCAGCCAAGCGGCAGATGTCGTCCAATGACAGCCGGGTGGGCACACAGCGGTGGATGATTCCATCACCCCCCTCCTCGGTTCGCCCGCCGCCGTGTATTCCCTGCGCCAAGGTGAGTACGGCACGCCGCACCCTTCATGTCCGCACCCCCTGCTGTCCCCCATGCATCTGCATCGCCTGCGGGTCGTACAGGCACAGGAACTCGACTTCGTCATCTCCATCCACCCTCGGCCGGGTGTACGTCGGGATCGGCCCGGGAGAGACCTTCTTCCTTTCGCCTACCGTCTGCGCCAGCGGTCTGTCGACCCCCGACTGGCCCCTCGGGGTCGATATCGTCGAGGTCGCCGAACGGGGCATGCTCCGTAACGACCCATTCCACGAGAGCCGCTTGGACCTGTCCCGCTCCGCTACGGACCCATTCGGCGTGAGCATCTTCGCCGTCAAGGTATCTTCCACGCGAAGTGTCCGCTCCTCGCCCCCCTCTGCCTCTGCATGAGGCGCCATCGGGGCGGAATAGTCCCGGGTGGGCGGCTTGGGCGCAAGCGCCGCGGACAGCCGTTTCGAGAACAGCTTGAACTTCTGTCCGCTCTCTTTCCGCCCTGTGCTTGTCACTTCGCCGAATACTGCGGCGGCCGAGGTGGCCGTACGCGGTCGTCCGCCGGAGACGCTCTTGCGGGTGAAGAATGTCCGGGGGGACTTGGGGGAGAGCACCGGCGGGGTCAGGGGGAACTGCGCCGAGTCGGCCGAGGCGAGACTGTCGTTGCCGAGGTCGCATTCGCCCGAGGAGGCGTAAGCGGACGGGAGCGACCCGTCGCCAGCTGAAGACGCCCCTGACGTCGTCGAGTCCTTTCGAGCCGGTTGAAGCGCCGTTGCGTCGTGCTCGACTGTCTCGACGAACGGTGCCGGCTCGGTACCGAACGGATTGCCTTGGTCGAGCTCGAGCGAACCTGGCTGAATAGTCTTTGCGCTCCGCGGGGCCTCTTCCACGGCTGGATCACGAACCACCTCTATCCTCTTCGGCTTCGTCTTGGGCGAGACGAGTACCTCCGTCGTAGCGGGCATCGGGAAGTCCATGGCCTGTATCATGCGCTCCTCGCCCTGCATCAGAGGCGTACAGCCCGGGTAAAGGTTGATCCGCGTCCACTCGCTTGTCCACAAGCTAGCTGGGCGTTCAATACCCGCCCACGCCCACTCTTCACCCCGGATCCACCCCGGCGCGAGGTCGAACTCCTGCAGCTCTTCCTCGTCGATCTGGCCCGTGGCGAGATCGCCGGCGTACCGCGAGGCCGTCCCGCTCGCTTTGACCTTGCGGATGAACTTGTATCGGCGGGTGTGGTACCGCAGCGACCGGACCGGGTGGAACGAGTCGAGCAGCATCTGCGAGAGCTCCTCGCTCCGGTAGTGCACCAGCGGCGTGGTCCGTTTAGCATAGGTCGCCGTCTTGGCGTGCGCCATGGCGTCGATGAGCGGCCGACGGGCGGCGGGGCGGCACCACGGCGCGACGCGCGTCGCCGACGAGGACGTCGTGGTGATTAATGAGCGGACGTATTGGAGCGCCAGGGTGTGGATCTCGGCGCGGGTGGACAGCGGCGAGCCGAGCGAAAAGTCCACGAGGCCTGTCTTGACCGACTCGGCGATGGATTGCGGGAGCATGTTGCGTAGCATGCCTGCGGCTGTAGTAGGCCCACATCGCGCGAGGTACGAGTACCTGCCATCAGCCGTGTCATATCGCAGGTCGTGCGCACTCACGAGTGGAACTCGGACCCGTGCAGGCCCATGGCGCGGTAGGCGGGGTTCAATACGAGTCCAGAGGCTGCTGCGGTGATATCGCACGCGGCGGCCAGGGCCACTCCGCCAGCAGCGGCATTGCCCCGCATGCACGCCACGGTGATGATGCCGCGCTGGCAGAGCGACAGGCGGGGAGAGACCGCAGACATGAGGCCCGATCGCTCGGCGTGCGTGTCGGACACGAGGAACTCAACAATATCGTCTATGGCGTTGATGTTCGCCCAGGTCTCTTCTCCGGGGGACGGGTGCGACTCGATCGTGTTGAGCGCGATGCCGTTGGAGAAGTAGCTTCCGCCCTGGCGTGAGCGACGTACGACGCGTCAAGCCGGGGCCGCATCGACTCACCATCAGCGCGAGGACCTTGACGTTGCCCCGCTCAGGCGCGACGGCCCACTGCAGCGCAGCGAGCAGCGTCTGACACTGCCTCGTCGAAAACGCGCCGTTACTGGGATGAGCGCTTTCTTACCCGAACGCGCCGAGCATCTCACTAGAAGTCCCAGTAGACACACTGCGCGAGTCCACCCTCAACCACCTCCGTCTTGACCCACACCTCCTGCCACACGCCCTCCTGCGCCTCCTCGAAGCTGGCCTGCTCCCAAGTCTGTACGCCTTCCGTGGCTGTTCCGTGTCCACCATCCCTGATCGCCTTCTCCATGGGCACCTTCGCTTCGAGTGGCGAGCCCGCCTTCTTCGGGATCCGGCCATGCGTGATCCACACCCCGGCGGCATCGTCCGAGCTGTACTGGTGCGTCTTGATGAACGTCGCGCCGTACCTCGTCCCAATGACGCGTCCATCAGGTATGTCGTCCCACCCTGCGTACCCCAATGAGGTGTACAGTGTACGCGGCACATCCCGCACCAACCGATGGACGTGTGCGCCATACGCGAAGAGGGACGTTTTGGAGTCGGCCGTGAGCGGCGCGAGCTGGGCACCCGGTTGCGAGTCCGAGGCATTGACTATACGCCGCACGTCCGCGGCTGTGTGCACCTCCCATACCGGCCGCCTGACCTTGGCGGGGATGAGGGGGCGTTCGTGTGTCGGCCCGCCGAGGAACACCGAGTTGCCCGTGAGGCTGTACTTCTCCCACTGCACCTCGGGCTTGACGGACATGCGGTCTTCGGCGGGGGCATGCGCGATCTTCGAGTACACGCGCACCATTCCCGTGATGAGCGAGTGGAGCGCCGCGTTCGAGTGCTGGTTCTGATACAGCTGGGCCTTGGTGATCGTCCCAAGAGGCGGGAGGGGGTACTGGTCCCACGCCCAGATCGATCCGCCGTCGAGGTGCTCGTTCGCTTGAAAGACGATACAGCCCCAGTGCGATCTCTGCCGCTTAGCCGGGTCGGGCTCGGACGAGTGCGGCGTCGAGAGCAGGGTGTGCAGCGCCACGGCCGGGTCGGGCTCGAGGCCTGTATCGCCCAGGAGCGCCCAGTCAAGGGAAGAGGGACCGGCATCGCCGGGCGGGCCGGGGTGGACCACGAGCGTGATGTACTGCTGTCAGCCGGCACACACCACCGTTGTAGACCGACCGCCCACCTTCTTGAACACCGAGTCGGGGATGATCCGCGTAAGGAACGGGCAGATGACCAGGTCGGGGTCCAGCCGGCTGGCGGCGTCGCACATGACCTGCTCGTCCGTCGCGACGCATGTCGACACGGAGGTGAAGCCGTAGTCCCGCAGCTGGGTGAGCACGCGCTGGGTGAACGAGTTGACCGCCGTGCAGAATACGAGGATCTTGAGGCTGGCGAGGGGCTGCGTCCCGGCCGGGAGTGCCGCGCCGTCGAGTATGGACATGGTGGGCGGGGTCTGAGGCGAATATGGTAGAGCTGATGAGAGTCTACTCGTACTGGCGCACGGAGGGGGCGAGAGCGAGGCGGTGAAGGATGGGGACGGCGGGAGAACGAAGATATAGCCAGAGCCAGAGGACGCTCTCGGGGCCGAAGAAGGGGCCTCGAAGGTAAGTCACTTCGACTGCGATCGCCCCGGGTAATCGATCAATGATCAGCGATCTCAAGCGCAAACGAGAGTATGGCGGTGCTGGGAACCTGGGGGGAGCTGCTTGCGAAGGAGGGATGCCCCGCCAATCGTGATGTCCGTCCCCGTTTAATAGCGTGCGAAGCGTCAGCGTCGAACCAACACGACGATCTGACCGCCGCACAGCCGCATAGCTTGTTGATTCCTGCACCGTCCGCTCTGGCCGCAACCAAAGGCATCCCGCGACGCGTTGTTGCTTGCATCTCGCATCTCACGGGCCCAGACCGCGGTGCGCTGTGGATCAGGACGGACGGCAAGCGAGCCAGAGGAGAATGAACCCCTGCCCGGTCGTTCGGGCGGGTTCGAAACGGCTAAGGCGGTCGGTCTAGCCCGGCCAAACGCGCGTTGATTGGTGATTGTTGTGCACAATTGAGTGTGTCACGACTGTCGTCGAGGGTGTCGCCTGGACCAATATGATCCGGCGAGACGGGAGCCGGCAGGGACTGAGAGTAAATGCGCAACTAAGCAATCATCGCGGGCTGATATCCAATCGGGCCAACGAGTGTCCCGTCCTTGGCGTGGGTCAGTGGGTGTCGGGACGTGTTTCGCATCGCTGCCCGCGACCCCGTGGGATCGAGATCGCGCGCTCCCCTGTATGCAAGCTCGACCCTGCAGCCCTGCACTACGAGCTGCATAGACACTCATTGGAGTCAATAATCCAGGTCAGTGCCGGAGCGGGCTGAAGGGACCGAAGTGAATTGAGACCATTTACGGCGCCGGTAGATTTGGACATGGCAGACCCCGATATGGCCGTCTATCCGAGACTCTGCAGCCCCCGCTTGGCGTTGTATTGGCCATCAGCACTCAGCACTCTCCTTCGGGGCGGGATACCGTCTGACACGGTTCCACGGTACTCAATGCTCTCGGCGCTCTTACGATTCAGTCTCACATGACAGGGCCTTCATGCTTAGATGCAGGCCCCGAAGCAGACACACTTCTTATAATTGCTGACTAGGGCATATCGCTCGCTATTCCACCCTCGCCCTCGCCGGAGCACACACGCTCCATCGCAACGTCGCTCTCCGTCGATCAATGTAGCCGGACGACAGCAGCCCGCACCTCGATCTGGCCCGGCAGAACAGTCTCGTTCATAGCATGATCGACCCGCACGATAAAAGGCTACAGGTAGAGAAAGTGTTATAATGAGCGTTGTCGTTGTCGTCCGCTCCTCCTCGCCCTGTCGTCCACATCTCCGCCATCTCCTCCGTCTCACCGAGGCCTCCATTCCAAGTACCCCGGCTCATCCCGCTTGCGGCCGCATTTTTCGCATGACCAAGCCTCCCCCTGAGCCACGATGAACCCGCAGGCTGTTCGTGCTATCGCAGAGCCATCAACAGCAATCGTCCTATCCTATCCGAAATGTCCGTATATATCATCGATCCCTAATGCCGAGACGGGTTGGCAACCTACGCGTCAGCTTCTTCCTCACCATTACCGCACTGCTCAGCCGCCCCACTCACATGCAGCGGGTTCTCCCTCTCCAGCGGAGTATTATCGACGCTACCGTTCCCCGTCGAGTACCCCCCATACGGATCATCATATCGACCCTGCTGCGGTGCTTGGTCGTATCCGTGCTGTGGCGCATCGGCATACTGCCCCGCATCGTTCGGATCAAAGTAGTAACCCTGTTGACCGTGCTGCAAGCTCTCGTACCCCGCCGCTCCTCCCGCCGCACCGCCCGCAGCCGCCGCGCCGTAGTCGTACCCGTGGGGCGTGTCGAACGGCCCCTGAGCCCCATGCGGGTGGTCCGAGTACGGCTGTTGGCCATATGGGTCGTACCCGCCGGCATTCGCGTAGGACGCGCCGTACTGCGAGTACTGCGCCATGGGCTGGTTGACCGTTGACGGGTATGATTCGGACGTGGGACCCGACGACGAGTGGACATCGTCGCCCTCGTCGAGCGGCGACCGTTGGTTGTGCGTCGAAGCGGCCACGGCGGCAGCAGTGACTTCCCGATCGAGCCGCTGACGGCGTCTGCGGCGGAAGCACAACAGACCCAAAGCGAACAAGATACCGACGACAACGAGACCGACGACGACGAACGTGCCGGCCACGGCGCCCGTGTTGTTGAAGAAGGCGTTGGAACCACCTCCGCCGCCACTTGAGTTGTCGAGCGCACCCGTTGGGTTGTGCACCATCTGCGTGACGGTGATGACCCGCCCGGCCGAGGTCGTGACGTATTCCGAGGTGAAGGATGATGGTGTCGCCGTGGTGACCGAACCGTTCGCATCCGTGATAGTGGTTACGAAGCGTGATGTGGCCGTCGTGTCTGAAGGGATAGCGGAGATGCTGCTGGGCGTGACGACGACTGTGGAGGTTCTGAAATTCAGCTGCGCTGTCCTGCAACCTGTTCGGGTTGACGTACACTTGACCACTCTGTCCAGCAGCCGAGGAAGGTGTGACGACGAGCGTAGAGGTCGTGGGCTGGACGGACGTCTGTCCGGCACTGGTAGAAGGGGTGATGGTGGTGAAAGTAGTGGTGGGCTGTACCGACGACGCAGGCCTGCACATCAGCAACTTGCACACTGTCACCCTTTTCTCGCCGGCACGCCGGACCTATGACTCACGCCTGCGAGCTCGCCGGCGGGGTGGTGGGGTTAGCACTGCTGATAATTGTCGTAGTGGTCGTGCCCGGGTTGCTCGTCGTCGGAGGAGCCTGGCTCGTCGTCGGCTGTGCGCTGCTCTGCGGGGGTGCACTGCTCGCTGGGGGTTGCGTCGTAGTCGGCGCCGTAGTGGGCTCGGCACTGGACGCCGGCGGCGTGGTCGCAGCAGAAGAGGGCGCTTCGGTCGTGGCGGCTGCAGAGGAGGCGGGAGGCGTTGTCGTTTCAGCAGCAGAGGACGCAGGGGGAGCAGCAGATGAAGCAGGGGGAGCTGGTTAGGTGAGCCGTACGAGACCCGCGTTATCAATGAGACGACTCACCTGCGGAGGATTCTGCCGCGGGCGGCGTCGTGGGTTGAGCGGCTGATGCAGAAGTATCTTGCCTCTTCCATCGTTCCCGACCTGGTATGGGCCTCGCGACGACCATGCTGCTTGGGTGGGTGGGGTAGAGGTGTAGCTGACTTGGCTCGAGGTGATTTCAGGGGGCACAGGCGCAGATCTTGGCGGCCGATCGTCGGTTTCTCTGTCCGATAAGGAGCAGGCGGTGAAGGATGTCCAGCAATGCTATGCTGTGCTCGAAGTATGTTGACCGACGAATGTGTTGTTGCGAGCAAAGCACCGATGGTGCAAGCGAGGGAGGGGCCGGCCGCGTGAAAAGGGTGGACTGGGTGTGAAAGTCGAAAGAGCAGGGAAGACGGTCAGGGCGAAGCCGAAATCAGACTAGTCCAGCGAGCGGATTCCCGCGTGTCTGCTGTCTGTCTCGCTTTTTTCAACCGAAGCGGCGACAAAGGACGGCGATGACGCAGAGGGGTATGTCGTTGTGATGTGTGCGTGATGATGAAGCAGAAGCTGTAACACGGGGCCTGGTCAAAGCTAAAAGGGCTGAGAAGAGTGAAGATGAAGCAGTGCAGTGCAGATGACCCTACGGCCAAATGTTCATTATACCGTCACCCGTTTTCTCCTGCATAGCCATCTCTTATTCCCCCCCTCATATCCTTCCCGTGAGGCGTTCAGGGCGTGTACGTCACCTGATCAGCCACGTCAGTTCCGACGGAACTACCTCGTGGCGCTATCACACTGCGTTTTGCGGGAGTACAGGAATGCACCCATGCATGCGCAGAAGCGGTCTTCCCAGCAATAGCTAGTCTGGCTTCCATGTGCTAGCATGTCCAGACAGACAGCTTCACGCGCCGACACGGACATCTTCGTGCGCAGCTGCTCATTCGCGTCTCATCCTATGCATCACCGCTCATGCCTCCATGTCCCGCCCCTGCTCCCGCTTCATCCTCACTAGCTCCCCCACCGCCCACCCAAACGAGCTCGTCTTCTTTGCACCAGCCGCACCGTCCTCCCCCCTCTCAATCCTCTTGCTGGAATCCGCATTCTCCCTTTCGGCCTTGACCACGCTCTTCTCCATCGCCTTTCCGATCCAATCGCCCCACGTATCCAGCACCTCCCCTTTGACACCCTCCCAGCCGCCCAGGTAGGCGGGCACATCCGGCAACGAGTCCGCAGGCCGCTCACCCGCAAGCACCGTCATCGCCTTATTGTACGCCTTGACGACATTTCGGTTCTTCCCGGTGTACACCTCGTTGGCAATCTGATTCACGCGCGCAATGTACTCTGGCTGGAAGAGCGTCTGGCGAATCGTGGCGGGCCCGAGGGCCGTCAAGCCTAAGACGGCACCTTCGTACCGTCCAGCTGGGGAAGTCGTACCATGCGGGGTATGCACCGGGCCGGAAGGCGAGAAGAGCGTCTTACTCAACGTCGAAGTGATGCCTGAGGTCAGGTTCTATCCCCATAATCAGCTTGAAGAGCTCACGGGGAAGCAAGCCGGGGTACTTTGGCCCATATTGCTCCATGATCGATTTGAGCACGTTTGCAGCGACTGCGCGAAGCTGGTACGGTGTCTTGTCCTCGCTGCCCGATTGCGGCGGATGCGGCCCGAGCGGTACAGACAGCAGGACAGACATGACCGGCCCAAGCAGTTGGTGCAGCTGCGATCAGCGCCTGCGGCAATCCACCTCTCCCTCCGCTCTTCGTCCATACGCAAGCTCAGAAGCTCAAGAATGATGGCGTCCACTCACATATGGCTCTAGGAAGATCGACTCATTGCGCAATAACCGTTCCAGACCCTGTAACAATGCCCACCCCACGCCGATAGGGTTGACCAGGCACTTGCCTATACTCTCCACAAACCACTTGACCAGATACGGCAGGATACCTCCCACCGCGCTGTCGCTCGACAGACTCGCCAGAGCCGCAATGTGCATCCGCTCCCACTCCTTCGCGGCGTCTTCTGGTCCGCCAATCGACGGCACCAGCGCGGTCGTGAGGCGGGAGTAGTACAGCTGCAGTTCTTGCGGCAATTGCGTGCGTGCTGCGGGTTTGAGCGCGGCGGGTCCGCTGGTTGGGACCGAGCGTGATGCTATGATCAGTATAGAGGACAAGGCGTGAGGGTCGAGCTTACGGCCGGCGCGGGATGCAGGCGCGGGGTTCTCGGGAATAGCGGGCTGGACACCCTCCACCGCCAGCCAATGGGCTTTCCACTTGACGCCCGCCGAATTGGCCAGGCCCGCAGGGAGCGGTTCCTTCAAGTACGTCGAGAAGTCGATCTCGTCGTCGGGCACATGGTATATCGTTTGGTTGGAGCCGGATGCGAGGGGGATGTTGACTGCTTGGAAGGCGGGTTGGGCGAGGGGCCGTGGGGGAATGAGGATGGGCTGCGAGTGAGTATTGACACGGTCGAGGCGGGTCTCGGCGGCACGGTAGCCATATGATCGCGCTGGAGAGAATCCTGAAGACGTGTGCGCATTCGCGTATGCGGGACGACCCGGTGAGGGGACGGGAACGAGGGCAAGGCGAGGACGTCAACGCTCACCTCGACTCGCAACGCGTCCATGGCGTACTCGACATCCTCGGGTAACAGCGTGCTCCGCCTTCCGGCGACCATGAACTTCTTCGCCTCTTGCAGAATCAGATGTATGCGGTACTCCACATCGGCAGCGAGTGACTCGGATGCGCCCTGCGCGAGGGGGTCGAGGGGGAGGGATTGCGCGACTTCCTGCGAGTCAGTAAGGAACGAGAGCATATGCATACAGTCCCGTTCAATGCAAGGCGAGCATCCAGCAGACATCCTCCTCGTGTGAAGCAAGTCCAAGTCGGACCAGTCACAAAGTGATGGACAAGGCGTTGACAACACGAAACTCACCGAGACGCTCTCAGACGGGTATATGCCTTGCAATATCGGAGCGGGCATCTTGCGCTCTCAAGGGGCGTCAAGTCGAGCACGAGCGGTGAGAGTGTTAGTCGCTCAGGCTAAGTCGGGCCAGTGAGCTCGAGGCTAGCCGTCAATGACTGCAGGTAAAGCTGTGGACGAAGATGAAAGTCGAGGTTGACACCTCGTTGAATTCGAACAACAGGTTCAGGTCTACGGACCGGGCCAAATAGACCGAGCCGTCCATCCGCGTGCTGACTCCCCGCCTCTCCTTGTCTATACGCCCGCCTCCTACTCCGCAAACTATACACCAATTGCCCCATCCCCCTTTACCCAGCATGGTCCCCTGGAACGGATCACGGACGAAGGTGAGTCCGAACGCGGCCCCGTACTACGCAAGCCGCCAGCTGTCACACCCCCACCGCACATATCGTCCACAAGACACACCTCAGCTGAGATCTCGCCTGACCCGCAGGTCCAGCTCAAGCTGTCCATACAGCGCTTACGCACCCTACAAGAAAAGAAGCTCGCTCTCGCCAAGAAGTCCAGACGGGACATCGCGGACTTGCTGCTCAAGAACAGAATAGAGACGGCCCGGCTGAGGGTCGAGGGCCTGATACAGGACGATATATACGTCGAGCTGTTGGAGCTGCTCGAGGTGAGCTTCTGCTTCGCTTCACCGTGCATTCACATTGAGAGGATCATGCCCATATGGGCCGTAGCCTGGTCAGCTTGGCTTCAGGCGCACCAAGGGACTCTGGCGGCGTGACCGCGTTGACGTCGGTCCGGGCTGATGGAAGCTATACGTCGAACTGCTCTCTGCGCGTTTCAACCTCCTCGATTCCTCGACGTATGTCCCTCTCGTCGACCGACGAGAAATGAGGCTTATAACAGCGGGACCGAGCCGGAGGGGAGCATATCCGACGCGGTGTGCGCGATCGTCTACGCCGCGCCGCGGACGGAGCTGAAAGAGCTGCAGCAGCTCCGCGAAATGCTCATGCACAAGGTGAGGCCCGCGGTGCTTCTGATTCGAGTCCCTCTGGGCAACATAGAGTGCCCGTGCCCCTCCGGGGTGCACATGACACGCTCGAGATCACTCCTCTCGGATCGGAGCGGTGACCGCGGCCGATTGGGGCCCTCCATGGGATGCAGCTCACCGCAGTACGGCCGGCCCTTCGCGCTCTCCCTCCAATCGACCGAGCCCGCCCCGCCCTCCGTGCCCGCCCGCATCCGCTCAAAGCTAGCGGTATACACGCCCGAGCGCGAACTGGTCGATGCGTACCTGTACGAGATTGCAAAGGGGTACAATGTCGACTGGCGGCCTGAGCCGCCCGCGGACTCGTCCGAGGCCAGTCTCGACTCTGGCGCGCCGGCGAAAGGGGACGACGGGTCCAGTGATGATGCGCCAGGGGGCGTCGGCGAGGTGGTCAAGAAGCCCGAGGCGGAGGCTGTGGCGGTGGCGAACGAGTCGCCGAAGAAGGGAGGGGCCGGGCTGCCAGATGCGGACGCGAAGGCGGGTGGAAGCGCGGAGAAGTCTGATAAGGCGGAGAAGGCGGAGGCTGCGCCGACCAGTGCACCTGTGACGAAGAAGCTGAGTCCGGAGGAGGAGCTTGCGGCGCGGTTTGAGCGGTTGAAGCAGCTGCGGTAGGGTCCATGCACTTGCTGTGCTGGAGGCGGAATCTAGGTTGTATGAATGCATCGACAGCGCGGCAAGCGCGAGTCCTGATGGGCCGCGAAGATGACGGCCCGAAGAAGATGTCTACACTGATCTCATCCGCAGCGGAGGGCGAGTGTGCCATTGCTCGGGTATCTGAACGAGCAGGAACTATGAAACCTCCTTCCCGTCCGTCCACACCGTCACCCACTGCCCATCGACCTTCCTCTCGGCCTTGCGCCAGAATCCGCTGGTAATCACGCCATTCGCGTCCCCGGTGGAGAGCACCACCCCGTTCAGACTCGTATACAGCGGAATGCCCGCAGCAAGTAAGGCCGGTACCGAGAGGTATATCCGGAGGGTCGAGTTGGGCCGGGGCAAGATCGCGTGGTCCGAAAGCGCCGGCGCGAGGTGGATGTGCGTGCGGGCCATACGTGACAGGCCCGTCGATTCTGGGGTCAGCTAAGGCTGGGAAAGCGGGGATGCGGGGGTAATCGTGCAGTAGAGGACCAGGCGGAGATACCTACCGAGCCGGTGATGCTAGGACCATGGCAGATACGGAGAAAACTCACTGAGGGTATCCCACAGCTCCCACTTCGTCCCGTGCACGCACTCGCCTGCTCGTCTCCTCCCATCCTCGTCGTCCTTCACCGGCTCAAGATGAGCGACCGACTCGAGCTTGATCGAGTGGCCCTGCGTCGCGCGGATGAAGTACTCCCCCGCGGGCACGGTGGATGTAGAAGCCGTCTTCGCGCCCGCCTCGTCCTGCGATGAAGCGTCCGGTCGAGGTAAGTCGACGAGAGGCAGCTCTGTGGAGATCTCCGCTTGAGCCAGGTCTTTTGCGAGGTCATCCACCTTCGCCGCGTCCACCGCTCCGGAAGCCTCGACCCCTTCGCCGGCCGTTACTGATAGTGCCGCGATCTGCTCAGCGCCTGCTGTCCGTGCTTGGTCCGCAAGGCCGCTCGACGCGGTGCTGTCCGTCTGTAACTCCCCCATTGTCGAGTCACGCCCCTTAGTCCGGTCCGGAAGCTCTGTGTGTGCTCCTTGCACATCTCCAGCCTCGTTCCTTTGACCGCCCCGCTGCTGCCTCGCGCCGTTCCCCTCCCCTGCGCCAGCTTGTCCTTGACCATTGCCTTGACCCTTGCCTTTACCTTTCCCCTTCCCCTTCCCCTTCCCCTGCCCCTGCGGCTTCTTCACCTTCGGCCTCGGCGGACTCGGATCATACCCATAGAACAGCTCGAAACGCTGCTTCGCGTTCTCCGCAACCAGCCGCAGAACCATCTCCGTGTCGATACCCCGCATCTTCGGCCGAGCGAGCTGCCGTCAGCGCGAGCTGTTCGAGCCTATTCGCTCGCGTAGGGGCTACAGAGAGCGAGGGACGCAAAAACACACCACGTCCTTGAGCTTCAGGTAGCCGTCCGACCGCATATCCAGCATCTCTTTCTCGGCTCCATGGCGCAGAATGTACGCGAGCGTCTTGGAGGCCGCTACGTCTGGCGAGTCGTTTGGGCGGGGCATGGTACTTGCGCGTAGAATGCTCCGGTCGCGTGTTTCGGGGCTTTCTCTGGAGCGACTGTCTCCGGAAGACTATCTCACAGATCTACTCAGACGTCCGAGTGTGATATGCAATGCAAATGGAGGAGAAGGAGATGTCAAAAGTCGGATGGAGATGTAATTTCCGGGCATAACTTGGTTTCAGCTCGTCGCCGCCGTTTCAAATTCTTGTCATCAGCACATTCATTCGGCCTTGACCATCCATCACCTCGTCACTGCTCTCTCCGACCCCGCCTCGACTCGTTGAAGTGGCAGGTGCCTACCGCACAGAGCAAGATCTCGAGAAATACACCAGCACCAGCAACGCGTGCGACCTCACCTGATTCAGCCGCAAAACACACCCCACCATGTCCGACCCGTCCAAGCCGCCCGCCCGGAAACCCAACCTCGTCTCAGCGGCCCGGACGTCGTCCGCCGCTGGCGGATCATCTGCCGTAGGCTCAGGCTCAGGCTCAGGCGTAGCCCCAGCTCCGGCGCGGGAAAGCGCGCCGACCGCCGCTGATAGGTCAACGCCCAGCGAAGCGGGCAGCGCGCGCTCCACGCCCTTCAGCGATGCGCCCACGCGCAGCGGCAGTGCCGGCGCGCCGTCTGGGTCCGCGGGCGTGAAGATGAAGTTCAAGCCGCGCATACCTATCCGGAGAGCTCCTCCGTGAGTCTAGGCGCTTGTTGCCGTGCTGACGACAGGCCTGATGTCAAGCCGGTGAGCTGCTGCGGGCGTGACTGGGATTAGGGACAGAGAAGGGAGAAGCTGACGACAGGACGTGGGCAGCTCGAGTATCAAGTCTGAGTCGGGACGAGTGGGGCGCGGGGGTTATGCCGACCGAGGCCGAGGGGGAGATCGTGGGAGGGGAGCGTATGGAGGAAGGGGCGGACGGGGTGGACCTGGCGGGCCGGGCGGCGGCGGAAGAGGACGCCCGGCGATGCAGACGGTTGCTACGGGCGTGTTTGGCGGAAATCGATCTATCACTTGTGAGTTGCTTGCGGAAGCCCGCCGCTCTGCACGGGGCTCGTGAGAAGTATCGCCATGATTTGTTCATCGGTTGGATTCTTGTTGTATAAGATACGGAGGCTGGACTCGTCATCGCCCCGAACCGAGCTGACCGCAGCATCACGCCGGACAGGCGGCGGAGGCGTCTCAGCATCCACAACCCACATCGACACGTACTCGTCGGACGAAGACGAGCAACGCAAGGGCATCATCGACATTGACCAAGTGTCTGGAATCAACGACCTCGCGCCCACGTCCGTCTTCCGAGACAGGCGAACAGAGGAGGAGAAGCTTGCGGAAAGAATCGCGAGGAAGGCGAAAGCAGAGGAGAAGCGGCGCGAGCGCAGGTCTATCAGCCGCCGCCGTGCCGAGGCGGGCGCAGTGGGCGATGACATGGTCAAGGCCGAGCCGATCTCGCCGGACAAGGTGCTGCGCGACCTGCCCGTCACGGTGGTGGACGATGACGATGTGGAGATGGGCGACGAGGAGGATATGGGCAAGGCGGTGCGCCGTTTTGCGCGCACGGGCGGCGCGGAGGCGGGCGCGGACGAGGACGAGGAAGAAGATGAGGCTGTGAAGCGGGCGAAGCAGATGGTCGATGTGGATGAGAGCGAGAGCGAGCCCGAGGACGAGGATCTCACGGGCGACTTTGTGGACCTGCACCCGGATCAGGTCGAAGACGAGAACGGGGACAAGATTGTAAGTCGAGCACTGTCTTTGCTGTAATGGGACTTTGATGGCGTTCATGTGGGCCGCTGACCCCAGGCCAAACCCGAGGACATGATGTACGTGTTCCAGTTCCCAAACTTGTTCCCCAAGTTCTCGCAACCCGTCATCGACGCAACGGACGGAGTCGGCGCGGATGGGTCGGACGAAAAGCCCGACATCAAGCCGGATATCAAGCCGACGCTGGCGCAGCTCCGGTCGCAGAAGAAGCGGGACGAGAAGCCCGTGGAGGGCCGGATCGGCACGCTGTGCGTCATGAAGTCTGGCAAGGTCAAGATGGTCATGGGGGACGACATTGTCATGAACGTGAGTGCGCCTTTACTCTACCTTCACTCCCGCAGTCCACCCGAAGCACCGTTGGCGAGCGCTAGTCACTTCCGGGATCTTGCATGGTCGCAATCGCTGGCAGCCGAGCGACCAGATGTCTGAGTCGTACACGTTCAGGCGGGCTGACGGCAGGTCAACGCCGGCGCAGACGTGACGTTCACCCAAAACATCACGCAGCTCGATAAAGACACGCGCCGCCTCAACGTCCTCGGCGAGGTGTGCAAAAACTTTGTCGTCACGCCTGATATTGACCGACTGCTGGGCGAGCTGTTCATCGCGGGCGGTATCACGCCCGGGGATATCCGCCAAGCTGCCGAGAAGAGGTCGAGGGAGCCGCAGTCGATGAAGGAGGAGTTTGAGTAGGCGGTGATGAGAGGACTTGACGCGGACGGGGGAACGGGGGTCAAGGAGTGGTGTCTGACGGCCTAGTGGGCAGCCACGTATCTCACGAGCTCATGCACGCCTGTATGCCTGATATTCGAGCTGCACCGGGTCACCGTGACGCAAATCATCTCGGTGCCGGCGATCTGCTCCGTGGGTGAAATGGGAGAGGGGAGAACTCGCATCGCGTCCTCACGAGGATCCTTTGTCCGTTGGCGCATGGACGATCGGCCCCCTCCTTTCACCTCGACTCGAACGTCGACGCGCAGGTGAAGTGCTTGCGAACTAGCAGTAGTCGTTCTGTGCGGTTCCATCTCCCCAATTCCCATCGCCACTGCGCCGCCCATAGACACATACAGCCTGCACACTGTCCTCCGGCCGGCGATCAAAGCAGCCCACCTCGGCCAGTCCCAAGCCCTCAAGCCCTCATATCGTATCACCTTCAGCACACTCACAGGCGGGATGATCGTCCCGTCCAATCCGCCCACGGCGCCCTCGTCGCCCACACCGCACGGCCCCGCTCTGCGTCCCACGGCCGGCCGGCGCGGGACAGCCGACGCGCCGCGGCACATCGCATACATCAAGGACATCCAGTGCCACGCCCCTCCCGCCATTGTGTCCCCCTCGCTCATCGTCCCTTCCTTCCTCCGTAGTGCCTCGCGCAACGTCGATGACCACCCCGTCCCGCGGCCGGACGACCGCGCCCCCCGCTCAGGCCAGATCAGCCCCTCGGCGCCGCCTCATGCCCTTGGTGCTAGCGTTGGTGCGTACCTTCCGGAGTCAAACCCAGCGGGCGGGCGCCATTCGCCAGAGCTCGACGTGAGTCTGCGGATCCCGCGGTACCTCGACCGCTTGGACCCGCACGCCGACTCCGACGCGAATATGACGACGGAGCGCGGGTCGTCCCCGCCCGCCAGCCTGATTTCCAGCCTGGCCCTGCCCCGGCCGATCGCGGCGCTGCGGGCGCTCTCGGATGGTCCGCGCTTGGATCTCACGGCGGTGAACCCCAACCCGACCGATGTGATGTATGCGAGCGACGACGATGAGCAGGCCGAAAGGGGATGGGCGGCCCCGCCGGTTCAGTCGTCGCTGCTCGCGAGGAGGACATCCACCGCCGCGCAGATCCCAAGCTCCTCGGCTGCGCCGCTCTTCGGGGACGCGCCCGCGCCTGTGCCTGCTATTGAGCACGACCGGGACGAACGCGCCATGGATCATCCCGAGAATGACGAGCCTCCAGCGCCCTCATCGCCGTCGCCCGAGTTCAACTGGGCAACGACGCTCCCGCACAGTCTTCACGGGCTGCGCAGCCTCGGCACATCCACGGCCCGCCCGCCCCTCCGGCCCGACCAGCTGGTCATCGCCGCTGGCGTGCACATCGGCGGACTTACCCGCCTCAGTCCGGGTCGGGAGACCATAGCGGCCGAAGGCGGGGGAAGGAGCGTCGGTGGGGACTCGACAGCGAGGCATCTGGCCGAGTACAAGCAGATCTTGCACAAGCTCGGCACGGAGCTATCCGTGGGGAGCACGACGGTCCGTCCTCAAGGACCGATGGGCGAGGACGGGGTGATTCGGATCGGCGACGCTACCATCTCGCGCGTGGGCCATAACGGACGGAACCAGGACCGGCGGGCTGCAGAGATACGAGGCGCACTTATGGACGACGAAGCCGGCGTGGGGCGCATGGAAGTCGATGAGCTGGAAGTCGAATGGTGCTGGTTCTGCCACTGTGAATTCCCGCGGGTCGACATGGCGCTGAAGCACCTGGACGGGGATGGCGATCAGTGGGTGTGTCAGGGCTGCGACGGGTTCGGACAGCTCGGCGATGGGACGAGGTGGAGGGGGGTGCAGGTCATGGGCGGTGCGACCAACGGCGAGGACGCCGGTCGCGCCTGAGGAGAGGGGGACACGTTACGGACGGTCGAAGTCGATTGTAGGCGTGATGATATCATCTGTAACATGCCTCGGCGCAATAAGCATGTGAAGCTCGGTGAGCGTGCTATGCTTGTCGTGCTTGAGTCGCTTCTCAAGGACATCAAGCTTGTCCCACGCGACACCGGCCGGATGGAGTCAAGCCGGAGTGGGCCTGACCTGGCGCGCACCGGCCAACATAGGGGCCGATCGTGGGAATCGCTGCTGATTGCTGGAGAGGGGCGCGCGACAGCAGGCTGGCTCGATAGACAGCGTGCCGAGACGACGGCACGGGCGGAGGCGTCATGAGATTGCCCGGGACACAGAGCACACGCTGCAGAGGTGACCGGGGTAGGCAGTCACCTCGGTCAAGTGGGTCGCGCTCGTTCGGCCATGCCCGAGGCACGGGCAGTGGCTCGCGGCAGGGAGTGGTTAGCGGCAACC
>CAUG01000152.1:59622-92119 GCA_000442785.1 Papiliotrema flavescens NRRL Y-50378
CGACGTCATGGCCGACGGGCATGGCATGTGACTGCTTCCGCTGGAAAGACGAGAAAGGAGCAGGGCAATGCCGCGGCAGCCGGAGTGACGCGTGCGGCTGAGGCTGAACAGTGAGAGCGGCCAGACGTCGCCGTCATCGATACGAGTGCGGGGGTGTGCAGGTGCAGTGCGTTCGCTGGCCGAGCCGAGCCGAGCTGGGCTGGAATTTGTTGTGATTCATAGACGATTTGCACAAAGATCGGCAGTTGCTCGCTCGGTTCACGGGCATCGAGACCGTTCGTCTCAGCCTCGGCCATCGTTTAGCAATTGACATTAAAGCTGCTCTCATTCAATCCACAACTCATCGCATCCTCGCATCTTGGTGTCATCCACCTTCTTCTTCAGCAATATCGATCTCGCAGCACCTTCAGCTCCGCCCCAGACCCAGCCCCATTCCCGTATCGCCACTGCGCGTAACAGCACCATCACCTCCCTCCCACCCCTAACCACCCTCCGGGCCGTCCCCCGTCGAGCACTCTCAGCCATCATGGCCGCAACAGCAACCGCGACCTCGTCGCTGCCAACCACGCGCGCTGGATCGCCGCATTTGGCTAACCTCGATCCGACACGACACGCTACGCCGCCCCCGCCCGCTTCGAAGCCGATCCCCGCCGACTTCCGCTCGTCCCTGTCAGCATGGTGGAACAACGCCTCGTACAAGGAGGCCCGACACGCCGAGGAGCGGCTGCTGAGGCGGATGGAGATGTTCCGGCCAGCGCCTGTGACGGAGGCGCCGAAGGGCTGGTTCGGGTGGACCAGCGCGCCCGCCGCGTCAACAGCGACGACAACGGCAGGTGCGGCGGATCAGCCGGCTCCGGACCTCGTCAGCGCGCCGACGACGACGGGCGGTCTGGTCGCCACGCTCCGGAATGTGTTCATCCCCACGCCGGTGCCCGAACGAGCCCCTCTGCACCCCGCCGACCCGTACGAGCCCATCGCGGCGTCGCCCCGGTCATCGATTAGCGAGAAGTCGAAGCGGTGCAAGAAAGACGACAAGCTCGTGGATTATATCAACACGCTCGAGATCTCGTCGGCCGCCAACAAGGACAGCAAAGAGGCCGTGGTGGTTCTCCACGGATACGCAGCTGCAATGGGGTGAGTGGGCTCTATGACAGTGCACCCCGTCGTGGCTGACGGCAGCTTCTTTTTCCGCAACTGGGAGTCGGTCGCGCAATCGGCGAACAGCTCGGGCCGCCGGACCTTCTTCCTCGACTGGCTCGGTATGGGCCTGTCGTCCCGCCCCGCGCCCGCCCTGCTCAACTCGCCCTCGTCCGCATCCGTCCCGGCGCGCGTGGCGCGGGCCGAGCACTTCTTCCTGTCGTCCCTGGAGTCGTGGCGCGAGTCCGTGGGCGTGGAGAAGATGGTCCTAGTCGGCCACTCGCTGGGCGGGTACCTCGCCTCAGCCTATGCAGTGCGATACCCCCACCGCGTGAGCGGGCTGGTACTCGTCTCGCCGGCGGGCATCCCCCACGGACCGGAGTACAAGCGGTACCGCCCCACCGGGGAGAAGAACGAGGGAGATCTCGACGAGGCGGTCGGGGCGGTCGAGGCGGAGATCAACGGGACGCAGCACGAGGCCAAGGGCGAGGCGAAGCAGTGGCAGAAGAACCGCGAGGAGTCGGCGAGCCGCAAGTACATGATGAAGTGTGAGTCGGCCCCTCCCTGCTACCGGCCGGTCGCGGTTGCTCAAACCCGTCTGGCGGTATGATGCAGAGCGTCGCGGATTCGTGCTGACGGCAGTCTTCGTGTGGTCCTGGGAAAAGGGCGTCTCGCCCTTCACATTCCTCCGCAATATGGGTCCCTGGGGCCCGATGTTCGCCGCGCGTTACACTCAGCGCCGCTTCGCCGCGCAATCAGAGGAAGACCGGCAGGACATCCACTCGTACATTTACAACACGAGCATCCTCAAGGGCTCCGGCGAGTTCTGCATCTGTGAGTCGCATACCTCGGATAAAAGTCACGGTCAAGCTGACGCGCAGCGCACCTGCTCGCGCCGGGCGCGTACGCCAGGATACCAATCGTGGACCGTATAGGCAAGGTGCAGGTGCCCGTGACGTTCATGTGTGAGTGATCTCGATGTATATGGGTTGGTTGGGGCGGTAGGTGCTGACGCGCAGACGGCGACAACGACTGGATGGACGTCGATGGTGGACATGCGTCGGTCGAGGAGCTGCGGAAAGCGGGGAACGGCAAGGCTGCCGTGCACGTCGTGCCCAAGGCGGGACATCATCTGTATCTGGATAACCCGGAAGTCACCAACCGGCTCATTGCCAACGCTATCAACGCCCTGCCCAAGGCCACGCAGTAGGCGCGGGGTATTGGCGGACTAGGGTCTCAGTAGACGCCAGCTGGACTACATTGCATTCTGTATCTCATACTATAGACTGATATAATGCTAGACATACATGTACACTCTGCGTCACGGTCGTTTCTGCCGTGCTGTGGTAGGGTTATTATGCTGGGTATCGCCGCGGCCGGGTAGTGCGGGTCGTGGTGCTAGGTAGAGAAATACGAGGCAGCCAGTGCGGTCTTCCATTGAGCTGAAGAGCCTGACGGATGAATATACGGCAGCTCACCAACGAGCGACTGACATGCCGGGCCGAAATTGCTGGGTTACAAGACATTGGGGGGCCCATGGCTGACCGGCCATCCGTGAGCCAAGCGCCTTGTCAAGCGACGAAGGGAATCTAGTAGTATCTGCGGGTGAGCGTGCGTCCGTAAGTCACCGTCAGGTCGGCCCACTCTATTTCCAGCTGGTGGTCAGCACGCAAGATATCAGTGCCGATCAGCTTACAAATTGAAGAGCTAGGTCCCGCGGAGACAAGACGTTGAGGCCCGCAGCGTTGAATACGTTCTTGTTCGTTTCGGTGATATGCCGCTCTGCCGCAATCAAGCACTGCGCATCAGCGACACCGCCTGCCCTCGAGCACAGTCCACGAGCCCCGCAGCTCACGCGCTCAAAGTGCGATGTCCGCCAGAGTAGAGACGTCCACCATGTGGCGATAGCGATGAGGTTGTCCACTACGGCCCCTCTGACCGAGTACGCCTCGAACAGATGCTGGTTCAGCGGCTCGTTGAATGCCTTCCACTGCTGCGGCGAGATCTGCCGTCAGCTCTGAACTTCGAAACAGCAACAGCAGCTGACCCTGCCCTCCAGCTCCATCGGGAACGACGACTCGAACCTGTCCTCAGCTTTGATCCCTACTCGGCCTGACACCGCTCACTGGCAGACCTCGCCGTCGGACCAGTCCCGCTCCACCCGCAAGATCTCCTTCGGGAGGTGCTTGCCTATCGTCCCCGTGACCGGCTGGCCGTAGTAGCTATTCGTCGGTACCGCCTCTTTGCTATACCCCGACCGGGGCTCTCTGGGATCAGATCTTCTCCGCCCAGGGCCTGCCGCGATTCAAGGATTCAAGGAGCAGCTGGTGAAGTAGGCCGAAGCAGTACGCACCCATTACCCCCCCGCCAGCCCCTCAGATCCGCATCCACCTTCTCCTTCCACCGCTCGCGCTGCTGTCGCTCATATGCCTCCTCCCACCCTTCGCTCCGGCTCGTCGGGAACGCGCCCGCGGGCGACTCGAACCGGTCAAACTTCCCATTCGAGCCACTGGGCGCGAGCGTCGTCTGCGTCATGCTCGAGTTCATGGTCCCGTGGTGGGAGGTGTAAGCCGTCGTGTCCTGGTCATGCGAGTGCGACGGCTCGTGGACCGTCGTGTCGTCGGGCATGTGGTTCGACGAGGCGATGAGGGGATGAGGGATGTGCGAGTCGGCCTGGGCGGTCTGGGCGGCGGACATGGTTCGGTCGGCGGTGCCGGTCTGTGCGGCGTATGGCCAGTGCCAAAGGAGGTTCGATGGTGGTTCTGCGCTAATAATGGCCCTGGGGGATCGTCATTCTGCTCGCGGCTAGATCTATTCAAGAGCCCGAGGCATGTGCAAGTCGTGGATGAGATCAACGCGCTGGACAGTGAACACGACCGACCAACCGCCCGAACGGAGCGTTTCATCCTTCCGCTTGGACCAAACACGCTTCAACCCGGACTTCGCCGACGCCGACGACAGCTTGCCCGATGACGACCACCTTTCGGACAGCCGACAACGACCGCGACTTGTGCATGACCGCTCCTTACACCTTCCCAGACACCCTCACTATCACTCAACAGACTCGCACACATAATGCTCAGTGAGCCGCGCCGTGTCTGATGCCCCAGGCGTAGCTCACCCCAGTCATCGGCCTCACAGGCGGGATAGCCTCTGGCAAATCAACCGTCTCCTCGCTCCTCACCTCCGCGCCATACTCCCTACCCCTCATCGACGCGGACCTGCTCGCCCGGCAGGTCGTCGAGCCCGGGACCAGCGGCTTCCGCGCGCTCGTCTCGCATTTCGGGGCCGACCGGATACTGACGCCCGAGGGCGCGCTCGACCGCGCAGCGCTGGGAGACATCGTCTTCAACGACCCGGACCAGCGGAGATGGCTCAATGGGGTGATCCACCCCGCGGTGAAGAAGGAGATGGTCAAGGTGCTGTTCTGGTACTGGATCAGAGGGCAGTGGGCGGTCGTGGTAGATGTGCCGCTGTTGATTGAGGCGGGGCTGTGGAGATGGGTCGGAGAGGTCGTGGTGGTGTTCGTGTGAGTGTCCGCCGTCTCATCTGACGCATAGCGTGTGGAATGCGTTGGCCGTAGCTCATACCAGGAACGAGCGCCTTCAACTTTCCCGCCTCCTCGCCCGGCCCTCAAATCCCCCTCTTACGACCCAACAAGCGCAAAGCCGGATCCAGTCCCAGCTCCCACTTTCCCAAAAACTCACATACGCCACGCAAGTGATCGACAACTCGGGCACATTACAAGACCTACACGCACAGGTCGATCGTCTCGTGAAGCGGTGGAAGAAACAGCAGGGAGGAGAGTCCGGGTGGTGGTGGAGATTATGCTGGCTCGTGCCGCCTATGGGCATCACCGCCGGGGCGATCAGCCTGATCAAGGGGTGGTGGGCTGCCAGCCGGAAAGCGGGCAGGAAGAGCAGGGGCGAGGTGCGGAGACGGCCCGGGCAGATTGGGGATGATGAAGAGGGAGAGAGGATCGAGTTGAAGGAGAGGGGCCAGGGGACCGGGAGGAGACGGAATACGGGGAGCAGTGTTGGGAGTGATTGAGCGGGACGGGTGTCGGCGGGCAGGTACATGGCGGTCACAGCTGTTGGCACAGGGTTCATCCGTGGCAAGTCTATGCATCGTACGGAGTAGAATCTAGCATGATCCCTCTTCGCACCGGCGCCATATCAGGCAGTCAAGTACGGGTAGTCTACGTACCCTTCCGCGACGCCGTGGGTATAAGCCAGATCCCCCCTGAACGGATTCGGCGTCACTCCCTTCTTAACGCACTCGACCAGATCCGGCGTCGAAGCAAAAGCTCGGCCGAAACCCACGGCGAGGTTATACTCGGGGTACGTCTCGATCGCCCGTCTCGCCGACTCTCCGTCAAATCCGCCAGTGATAATGACCGGCACGTTATGGTCCCACTCTTCAAACACGAAGTCGAGCGGCTCGTCCCGGTCGACATCGTACCAGTTGTCCACTTTGGACGTGATGACGTGCAGGTACGCCAGGTTGAACTTGCGCAGCTCGCCCACGAGGTGTGCGAACTGCCTCTCGGGCTGGGTAGGCGTGATAGAGTGATAAGTGCTCCATGGGCTTATCCTGAATCCCACGCGATGCGGCCCCACCGCATCGACTACCGCCTTCGTTATCTCCAAGGCGAAGCGCGAGCGGTTCTCGACGGACCCGCCCCACCGGTCCGTCCGGTTGTTACACGACTCCTGGATGAACTGGTCGATGAGATACCCGTTCGCGCCGTGTATCTCGACTCCATCGAACCCTGCCTCGATCGCGCGCTTCGCAGCGGCCGCATGGTCCCGGATCGCCTCTTGGATGTCATCCTCGGTCATAGGAGTCGGCGGCGAGTCGTCATCCTCCGTATCAATCGCACTCGCTCCGGCATCGAGGGGGATATCGCCAGACGAGAGCTTGGGAAACCCTTTATCGGCCGTGCGCCCCGCGCAGCAGAACTGCTGGAAGATGAAACAGCCCTGCGCGTGCACCGCGTCGGTGATCTCTCGCCAGCGCGCGCAGTGTGCGTCGGTCCAGCACCCCGCCCACGCTGGGAGACCTACCAGCCGCTCCGAGACGGCCACGCCCTCGGTGATGAGCAGTGTGCCGGGCGTGTGCGACCGCTGTCGGTAGTACTCTACTGCGATGGGCAGCGGGGTGTGCTCCGCGTCGGTCCGGAAGCGCGTCATCGGCGCCATGACGATGCGGTGGTCCAGCTTGCAGTCGCCGATGGTCAGCGGCTGGAACAGGGCGGAGGCCATATTGACGTTCGGACGCGGGTGAAGGTCGGTGTGGGTTCAAGACGATGTAATACGCGAAGCAGACGTTATATATGATAAGGCTTGCCCCCTACAGTTGGTCGAGCGACTGTGTCTTTAGCACCACCATCCCATGCTGAGCAAGCATGCCGCTCAGTCTCTGATGTCAATGCGCCAGGGATGGACGACCGCAACGACGATACACGGTTACGAACATGGTCGATACGGGCACCGCAGATCTGATCTCCGCCCGGGCAGATTCCGGGGACGGAGGGTTGGACCTCGACACCCAGTGGCGTGGCCCGGCACGATCAACACATTCGCTGCGAGCGGTGTAACATTGGTAGCCTGCGACAAGCCCGCGTCCTTATCACACGGAGCGCGGGGTCCGGTGTCTGATAGGCGTGATCAGGTCGCTGAAGGTCTCGCGCTACAGCTTCGGAGAGTGCTGTTAGTCACGTCGACCGAACCTTCCATGATCAGTCAGCTCAGCTGCCGTATCTCATCACTCCAACACATTTTCATCCTGAATACATGCGGCACGTGAAAGATCCGGCGACACCCCCTCACGCCAAGAGCACCCAAGACAATGTGACATGGAGCGTCATAGACTGAAGCAGAACCCGCCTGTCATCACCGCCTAGAAAGGTACCGCTTCGCTGCCCGTTGCTCGGCGCGATGCGTCCAGCATTCATCGTGGATGAAAAGCCACGAGGCGCCATGGATGGGACGCGTCGGTCTGTCATGGAGGTCCTGCTCGCAGTCAATGCACACTTTCCACGTGTGGGGCTCTTCCGAATCGAACACGCTGATGAAGCGGAATCGCCTCCCAACCGTGACCTTGCACTCCTCCAGGCGTTTCTTCACCTCGCTGAATGGCTTGGAGTTGAGCTTAGCTTCAGAGAGAGTGAGATGCTCCGGTACTTCGCGTTGCAACGTGTCCTGCCCCATCGGTCCCACCTCCCCACCGGACGCGTTCTGCTGAGATCCTCGCTGTGGCAAGCGGCCGATACCTCTCAGTCAACCGTATATCGTCCCTGGACGGCGTACTCACTCATTAGGATTTCCTTCACACACTCAGGATGGAAGGTGGATATCCATCCGCTTTGGGCCCTGTGTCGCCTCGTAGTGATGTCGGTCGGGATGTCGCCGCGTTTGCAGTTGCGACTCGCGCATGGAATCGGCTTGGTACGCTGATTCTTGCAGGTGACATACCACCCGGAAGTGGGCAGCTCGCGACCGATTCCGAGGGGCCTCGACGAGAGCGAAGACCTCTGTCGAGCGCTGCTGTTGCCCTTCCGGGTACTTTGCCTCGTTGAGGGTACGGCACTGCTCGTCGAGCTCGGCATCTGTACGGTTTGGAACGGTGAGCGAGGTCTCGGGTGGCGAAATCTGCGTGAGTGTGTGAAGGACTCGACCGAAGGTGAGGGTGAGGGCCATAGTCATGAGCAGCTTCGTCGACGTAGTTCATCGCCTTCATCAAAGGATGGTTGTGGATACATGAAGACTGCCCGTCGTCCAGTGACGTGGAATCCACGCAAAAAGCAAGCAAAGGACACCGCGGATGACGACTGTTTTGGTTATTCCTCTCCCCCTCTCTGGCTCTCAGATAGCCTGCGGCCACTTGCGCAGGTCAGACCATACATCATACAACGTCACTTGCCTTCTGCTCCGGTCAGTCTCCAAGGCTCCGGATCATGAGATTGATGCAAAGGTCACCAGCTTGATCGAAAGTCACCCTGTCATTCCCAGAATCGGTGGAAATGCAACTACTGTAACTGCCTTGCGATCAAGAACATGCAGTAGTCAAGTGCAGACACATGAAGCACACGCTTGGAGTCAGACTTCCTCCTCCACTACCGCTTCTGTGAGCGGATAAATACAAGCACCTGCAGGGAGGTTATATGCCCGGCAGGTGGCGCAATAAGGTTGACCATCACAAAAGCTGTTCGGTGGGTGCGGTGCGGTGCAGGGGATGCAGCGCTTGGCAACAGTGGGAGGTTGTATGGTCTTCTGAGAATTGGCGGTCTGCTGAGCGTACACACATGCTTTCGGAGGATTGTTGTCACTCTCACATCGCCCGCAGTATTCCTCACCATCGCAAAAGTACCAATTGCCACATGGAACGCAGCTTGAGGACGATTGAGTGGCGGCAGAGCCTGTAGAATCCAGCGCGGCACTGGACACAGAATGAGCCTCTGTGTTCAGATGCAACAGAAGTCAGCCCAAGTCTCCTCGGCTTGTCTCTAAACTTACCGAAGTTTGTCGGCGACGGGTCGACATCGGGGACCAAGAGGGGGCCCTTGTGAAACGCTTAGAGCAGGAGCGGGAAGTCTCAGCTGGACCTTGTCATGGCGTGCAGTGCTCGATGATAGCAACACTGACAAAGAAGAAACCTAAGAAGAAACCGCAAGGAGAGTGTGGGATTCCGCCTCGGGCAGCTTTTGGATCGATGCGGCATCCAATGACGCGCAGTCTTGCTTACTTCAACAGCTCAACCCTTCAGGTCGGGGAAGGCCTCTCCCATCAGCGACCTGATACACGGCCCACAATAGCAAAGGAACGTACACAGGACATGGGCTTGCACCTCAAGTAAGTGGCTGTGGGCAAAATGTACTCTCAGTAGGATGTCATTTTGGACCCTGCAAGCGGCAAGTGTGGCATATGATGCAAATTTCGTGATCGCTCGGCACGTCTAGCGCGTCCAGTTTCCCAGAGTCGCCGCTGTTGGAAGTTCTTGAATGAGCGCCCAAGCATCAAAAGGCCTATACGCTGATAATACACAGGACCGGGGATGCAGTCGGTTGGATCCTGTTGAGACTCTAGAGCAACGTTCAGACTTCGGCTTCGGTCATGACGGCCGCACGCCTGGCGCTTTGTGACCCCTCCCGGTGCCCAAGGATCCGTTTGTCGTGCGCTCTTTGCAGCCCTTACATCCCACAAAGTGCATTCACCGACATGCCTCTGATTTGAGGTACTGCGGAACCACGCCAGTAAGCTTGTCATAAAGTATCGTCTCGATGGGCTGACATATCGTCTTCAGGCCAAGTCTACTGCATCGCTGAACGGGAATATACAAACCGCTGCCCGCTCCCCAGTCCCCTGACAGAAACCATAATTCACAAGGCTATACATCGTCCAGAAGACAAAGAATCCACTCCCCAAAGGCCCTTGCACCACGCATGTTGGCAGGCCAGGTTCCAACCACGCCTCAGACCTGCTCTTGGATACCTTAGAAGGATGGCGCTGAGCAGCCGTCGTGGATGAACAGCGGCATACTGCTGAAGTCCCGATGTTCCAAGACTGCCCGCGTCCAAGTACCGAGCAGAGCTTGCGAGCACTTGATGCACACTTTCCAGGTGTACGAGTCGTCGCGGTTTGGTTCGCGTTTGAATTCGAAGCGCTCGCTGAGCTTGATTCGGCCTTCAGCCAGGCGGGCTTCCGCTTCCTCGAAGACGTCCGAATTCAGCACTCGTTCTGAGAGTTTCAGGTGCTCCGGCATATCTTCAGTGATACGACCGATTCCTGTACCGGTCAGTTGGGCCTATCATCTGCGCCAGAAAGCTTACGCTCCAGGTGCCGGATCAGACAGCTCGGATGAAAACACTCCGTGGGGCCGTTCAGACCTTCCCACTTCCTCGTCGTGGTGCCGAACGCAATGACCCTGCTCGGACAATCAGCGATCAGGCAGTGGTCGTCTTTTTGACCTTCGTAAATCGAAGCGGGGGCCCATAGTGATCGGGGCAAATCCATTTCGCTCTCGTAAAGACAAGCCAGAGGCCTCACTTGAAGCCCGGTTAGAGGAGACATCTTGGCCTCCGTGGACCAGCACGAGGTGTGGATCCAAAGGCCTTTGACCGACTCATCAGCCCCAAGCCTGTTCACCATATCCCCTTCCATGCTCTTCTCGCATTGGACGCAGACCTTCCACACGTAGACGAGGCTCTCCCTCAAGGCCTTTGAACCTGAACTTTGCGCAAAGTCCTTGAGATTCCTGTGAGGCGTGGGCTTCCCCAAGGTGACTTTCCCCTCCACGAGTAGCGTTCGGGCGGCAGAGACGTTCTCCGAATTCAGGATCCCCTCGGTAAGCTTCATGCACTCTGGGGTCCCCTCAGGAACCCTGCCGCAGCCTGAATCATCAGTGCTCTCTGTCTGGAGGATAGCGGGTCTGAAGCTCACTCTCCAGGTACTTTATCAGACATTCCGGATGAAATTCTCGTCGAGATTGGAGAACCGTATCTCCCCAGCTGCGGGAGTCAACGACTGTGTCGATGTCATTCTTGGTGCAATCCGGGCTTGCACATGCCACCGGTGCTTTCCGCAGCAGTCCCAGAGACGGTCGCCATCCTGATCTTGGCTCCTTCGTCCCAAATACAGACACCCAACGATCTGTGTCTGGCCTGGTGTTGGAGTTTTGACCCCGATTGCGCCTCCAGGTTTTCTTTGCCACCGTCTGAAAACCATCTCCGTCTTTTGTAGGCATCATGGAAGCGTGTGGCTCAGAAGAGTGCGAACCTCTTGAATGAACTGTTGGTCTGAGTGACGATCCTTGGAAAGACAACGCCGTGTCAGTGTTATGGTCAGAAGCTGTACTAAAAGCGAGTCGCCCACAGACTGGATGAGATCAAATGAAGGCGAGCTCGGGATTGCCTTCGGTCGACGGGGTGTCTCAGGGCATCAGACAAAGGGCAAACTCTTTGGCCGCGTTACAGAACTGGTATGACGTTGAATGTGCTCCACACGCACTCTGCTGTGGCACACATAGGAGAGACCTGGCATCCCGGCCAAATCGCTAAAGGGGATGGCATGTGACTCTTGATCCTTGAGGATTACTATCTTTGGAGCGTTGAACGACTTCACTTTACCAGTGCCACTCGCAGCAACGCATTCGCCAAATACGTGATGTGGTCCGACCACGCCAGGCTCATGACTGTGTGAATGATGGATGTTACCGACGACGTGAAACAGCATGTAGGTCGAGCAAAACACAGAGTCAAATGGCTGGGGTCGCCGGCCCAATAGCCGACTCTGCGTTGCGGACCACAATGATTCATCATCAACCCAACTTAATTGCCGAGCAACTTCACATTCCACATGGAGACCTCCTTACGCCACCTCGCCTCCCTGCACCTTGTCTTTGACATCAGCTTGCTCTTGTAGTCCGGCCAATGGCTTGTTCTTCTCCCAGCAGTCCTCATGGACGAACAGTCCCGGAGAATCGTAGTCGATACTGGGATGGCCGAGTAGTGTGACAGGTAGCGTCAGCTTCCTCTCTAGTGTCCCTCCGCAAGAGATGCACACCTTCCAGGTCAAGCCGCCATCCTCCTTAGTCCAACGGAAGAGGAATGGGGATCCCACCGTGATCTCCGGAGAAGACTTGGACTTGCTCCGTGCCAGCTGAGCCTTCGCAATGGTGTACAGCTCTGTGTTCAGCATTCTCTCTGAGAGCTGTAATGCCTCGGGTGTCTCGTCGGACAACCTTCCGGCCGCTGGAACTCAACGATATGTACAGGGTGAGGATCAACGTCACTTGCCTTTGAGTTCCGCTACTAGGCACGGCGGGTGAAACAAGTACTTGCCTTGCCAGCGCCTGGTTGCAGTGTCGATACCGACATCTTCTTTGCACTCAGAACTTTCGCAGGGATATACGTTTTGCCGCCTTCCGGCTCTGGTCTCTGACCACTGTCGATCAGTGTAACGGTGCCGCGAGAAGAAGTTCGACTGCTTGGACAGCTGTGATGGCGGCACTTCAAGTCGACTATCGGCACGCAAGGCTTGCAAACCATGCTGCGTGGATACAGCTTGCCTTGGACGAGACCAGCCTTCAGCCGCGCTTCTTGACTGCTGCGAGTAATGTCTCGCGTGACCACGGTGATGAGTTGAGGGTCGAGAGTTGTAAGCGCCTCTTCGGAAGCCGGAACCGAATCGCTGGGAATCATGAGCGGAACTCCCCGGCCGATAGGAGTCCACTCGCCCTGGGTAATGTCTTCTGCTGGAGTACCGCTTGTTGACTCTGTAGGGGTTGGGTCCAGTCATCGTGATTCAGTAGAGAGGAGGGACCTGTAGGTTGTAATGTGTGTGACGGGACGTCAGAGACGTCGTGAAGCGCTGGGGGGCCTGTAAGTCGCCCGCAAGCCCCGGCTGGCTGGCACCCTTCCATGCGAGCGCCACCTCGGCGCAAGGAAGGTCACCATGTGGTATATGACGGCTGAGGTCTTCATATCACTTAGAGATGGAGTCGAGCGATGAGAAAGGACCGGTAGCGTCGAGTCGGTGTTGCGTTTTTGGGCAGTTCCACAAACGACACGAGATCGGGTCATCGCTAAGGAGACCGACCGACAGTGAAAGTGTCCATTGGCCGAGGAAGCGGCCGAGCAGAGAAGGCTGCAACATCGTCCGTATGCAGGTCTGCAGAAGCACAGTCTCATGTTTTGAGGGTTCTGCGTGTTTGACGCAGGTCATAGGTTCCCGACTCATTGCCGAACAAGGACCGGATCAGCTAGAAGCGCCAGGGACATATGCTCTTCGTGCTCCTCTCAGGTCAGATGTCGGAGGACGCCTTTGCTGGCTCATCTATCAGTGCGTCGTCCTCGAATCTACGGAGTCCACCTGTAAACGAGCATAAGAAACATTTTGGACCGGAACAGGCAAGGGTTACGCGATCGCTGCGAGGATTGGCGCCATCTCATTGTCCAGCAAATTCCGCTCAGCTGCTCTTCCTGAGTCGTGTACGGACAGATCATGCTCGGAGCATCAGGGGTCATGCATGAACAGCTTAGGAAACTTGTCATCGGTACTATCGTCTTAGATGCGCGCTTTCCTGACGAAAGAGCTGTTGGCGTCGGCCCGTGAGAGACAAATTGTGTACCAATCGTAAGCTTGAGCCGGTATTGGCGACATCTCGTGATCGTTCCGATTGACACGTGGCAAGAGAGTAGCTCGCCGAGGTCAAGAACCTCGCCGACAGTTGCAGTGTTTGGGGCGTCGCACAGAGCAGCCTCCAATTCTCTGTCACAGGGAGCTCCACGCGTAGATATTACTACGCAAGGAGCTTGCCTTTGAACTCTTGCACCAAACACTACACGTGGAAGACGCGTGTCTCATTCCACAGCCTGGGTATTTCGCCGATGGTCACAGAGCGCTCCCAGTCAACCCTCCTGGAATCTCCCTTGGTGATGTCCCGTCCGCTGAGAGTCGCGTCGTGGGTCGCGAAGCCGGAACATGATGTCCGGGAATCTTGTTCGTTATGAGGACGGTAGCTGTCATGAACGGCTGTCACCAAGAAGCCTGTCATGAATTGTGAATCCTCGGGCCGTCGTACGGTCTCATTGCACCGTGCTGATTGGCCAGTGGGAAAGAGAGTTCGAAACTCAATGAAACAAGAGCGTGGGTTATATGGACAAGTGGGAGCGGTACCCGGGTAGCGAGCTCCTCGCTCCACTGGACCGATGTGCTGATGTCTTGAGCTAGGATCCTGCGCCGTCGAGGGGGTGGGGTCGCTGGTGGACGAGAAAAGAGGAGCTTTTGGAGTACAGTGTAGAGAGCCCATGAGGAGTCAGTGCTGACGCGGCATGGACTCGAGAAATTCCCCTTCACGTTCCGAGGAATGAGACTACAGACTGAGAACGAGGAATAGATGTGCGACCTGCCCTGCCGCCGAGGAATCCATCGCTGATATTGACACCCTTCCCTCTGGTCTGTGAAGTGCCTTGGGCAGGTGTGGTGTCTTTGACAGTTTTGACGGGTGCTTGGGGCATGATGTGAAGTCGTGAGATAGCTGCCACGATACGCCTTCCAGGACGAGCCTTCATACTCACAGCAGTAGAAAAAAGTCACTACGAGCAAATCGAGCTGTACCTCCAACACAAATTCAACATAGCTTTCCGCCTCCCCATGTTCCTCATTCGAGCGGGACCGGGGGCGCATGAGACGCGACATCCCCAGCACTCGCCCCCGCGTCTGCAGGGCAAGCCACGTGGACGTACAGGTACTCCTGAGTACGTGTCCCATCCCTGTGATGGACTTCGCCTCTTCCGTCTGGTATAGCAAGGAGCAGGTTGTCACTCGAGCCCGCCGATGCGGTAGACATTCCGCATCGCACGCAGACCTTCCACGGAGAGAAAGAGCTCATGTACCTGGCCTCCACCTCGCTGACGGGCTTGGAGCTGGACCTCGTGACGTCCCTCAACACTCGCTTGTAAGTATCGCTGTTGAGATATCGCTCGGACAGCTTGAGCTCGTCTGGCGTGTCTGTAGGGATTCGACCGCTCTCGCCTGGAATCGTGAGCGGTGTTCATTTTGACACTGCACTTCTGTTCTACATACTTTGAAGGTGCATGAGTACATGTTCGCGCTTCATCACATTGTACTTCTTTCGCTCTGGATCTTCCCAGAGCAGCACCTCTTTCCCGGGCTTGATTGGCTCCCCGCAGGGTCTGATTGGACCTAGCCTTCGTCCACCTGAGCACGCCGAGCCATCGCTGGTTGATTCCGAGACGTCGGTGTCGTAATCGACTTCCAGTTCCTTCACCTTTCGAACCACCGCGCGGTCGCAGTTGTGGCCGCACCTGTCCTCAGTGTCCCTCGCTTTCAGCAGCGACCAGCCAGAGGTGGGCAGGCGAGAACGTGGCTCGAATGGGTGGCGACTCCAGCGAGGGGCCGATGCGGTTTGGCTGTCGCTTGTGTTTGTCATCTTGAGGGAAACAATGTCTATATGTCGGTGAGCGTGTCAATTGTAAGCCAGGATTGGAGTACTTGAGGGGGTATGGCTATCACTGAAGGGCCGCCTGTCGCTCTCGCCGTGTTCAAAGGGTAAGTGGGATGAAACACTTGGCGCAAACCCCGATGTGCCGCAAAGAAGGATGCCGCGCGATAAATGAAGGTTGCGTCTTCAAGCGGACCGCACGTCGGACGAGCAGCGCGACCGAATCTCGTGTTGCGGTCCGGGTTCCGCGCTGAGCGGACGAGTAAGTCCGTCATGAGCCCCGAAAGGTCACTATGTTCATCAGGGACAACGGCCGAAACTCGGCGTTTCGCGTGCGGATAGGGGGAAAGCGTCAACAACGTCTTCTGCGTCACCCTGGTTGACTCTGCTTTCATTTCGTTTCAATCAAGAATAGACACCAGTTGGGGCTCGTGACCATGTCGAAGAAATCTAAGCGGCTTTGCACCAGTCATGCAGTCGACATGAGCACTTCTACCGTAGTCGCGGGGCCAGGCCGTGCATGATCGGTCCGTTATGGTGACAGAAGCTCAGGGCATACGGCTGGAACCGTCTGGAACAGGAGGAGGCTGGAAAGCTATCGTCACACTGTTCACCTGATCACTCCCTTCCACACATCAGCAACACGCATGCATCTCGATTCATCTGTTGTAGCCCCCCAAGTGTGGTGAGGCCATACACCTCTCGTGCGTGGTGTCTGCCATTGGCCCGAACCGTGACGAGAGCCGCCAGTCATTGATGATCGGACACAGGATGTTCCCGACAGTGAGACCCGCGAGAGCAACATTCCTATACCTGATGGAACGTCTGGAGCGGGACTGGGCTTCTTCCAACCAGGAGTGCACGAAGAGGTACTCCTTAAAGCGACCCCACTCTTCGCTCTCTCGTTTGCCCAGATCGATTGGCAATACGGGATTTTGGTCTGAAGGCCTCACCAAACTTCCGCAGCGCACACAGACTTTCCACACAGAGTGGTCGCTGATGCAGGGCGGAAAGATGCTTCGAAGCGGCCTCCCTGTCTCAAGGCATGCAGACTCGACCGTTTCATATGTGTCGCTGTTGAGGACTCTTTCCGAAAGTTTGTAGTCCCGCGGCGTGCCGGGCGGGTTACGCCCCGGTTGTGCTAAGACGTGAGTTTCTGATGGCGCATCACAAAGCTAGGTCGATCTGAACCAACCTTCAAGCAGTTTCAATGCGTGGTCTCGTTTGATGTAAGTGAACGCTTTTCTCCTGAGATCCTCGTAAATGAATACCTCTTCATCGGGCTGGATAGATTCCGAGCACTCATTGTCGGGGATGATGCCATCCCAGTCATGCGCGCAGGTCACAACTTTGGGGCGCTTCTTGGAGAGGCTCCAGCCAGCACTGGGAAGCCACTCCCCAGTCTCGAAACTGAGTGGTATCCAGTCCGCCGCATTAGGCTGGATGCTCTCCTGGGTGAGAGACATATTACACGCAATATCTTATCGAGAAGCAAGCGAAACAAGAGCGTATGATCACCAATGGTTATTCGTTTATCAAGATTGTTGGGTGAATAGCGAGGACGACGGGAGCTTGACGCGCGGATCTGTGTATCGTAGACGCAAACGGCAAAGCGGCTGTCTAGGATTGGTTCTGAATGGATTGTGGGTGCTCATCACTAGCACTGGCTGAAAGGTGAAGGCGAAAGGATGCGCTGTCCGGAACGCCACGTTGAGGACACCCAGGGATCGTTGGCGTTGCCGGCTCTGTATCGCCAATAGCTCTGCGCACATGGGTGAAAGTGCGCCTTACCGAGCTCGCATGGCCTTTTAGGGTAGCTCTCAGGGGGTTAGACGGCACAGAGCACCAAAAACGTCTGGCGTGCACTACTTGATCGCTCTAGCGTCAACTCTAGCGTTAACTCTGGATATTTCCGACGATCGAGGGGCAAGTTGCTAAGTCTGGTCGGTCTGGGCGCCTCGTTTGTCTGAGGTGGGTTTGACTGTATAGCTCAGGCCTTACAGAAAGCTCCACGCTGTGCAACGAGCCTTTGGTCTGAGTGACGAGTGCTTGTGACGCAGGATACGAAACTTAGGAAGCGCGAGCCAATACGAGCTTTCATACGCACAGCGGTATTAACAGGTTCTTACGAGCGATTAGCGGCATCACCTTAGCTCGATGGTATCACAGCACTCAGCTTCTGCATCACTTCTCTTTCTTGAAGGCATCGGACCCAAAGTCTTCAGCATCGGATTCCATCGCTGTAGGACAGATCATGTGAATGTAGTCGTACCCGCGGGTACTTGTTCCATCCTTGTGTTGCACTTCGCCCCTTCCGTCCGGAAAACGAATGAGCGTCTTCTCCTCGCCCTCAGCGGACTCAAGGGACTTCCAGCATAGCATACAGAGCTTCCAAGGAGACACAGAGCTGTGGTCACTGGCCTCCACCTTGTTCACAGTCTCCCCTGCATCGGTCAAATCGCCCAGGGACGATTGCGTGTAGTATTTGCTGTTGATAATTCGATCGGTCAGCTTGTACTTGTCCGGAGTGCCAGCAGGGATTCGTTTCTCTCCTGAGCGCATCAGTGGCATTCACGGCAAACAACGACATCTACATACTTTCAAGTAGCATCAGGACATGGTCGCGCTTCATGTATCGGTACCACTTCATTCCTGGATTTTCAAAAAGGAATGCCTCTTCGTCTTGCTTGATCAGCTCACGGCATGGTCTGTCAGGATCTCCGTGATAAGAACCTGAGCATGTTGAGCAGGTGCTGTGTGTGTCCACTTCGTCCTCGACAAGATCAGCAACGTATCCTTCGCTGGCGGACTTCTTGGCGGACTCTATGGCGGCGTCGTCGAACTCCCGATCCCAATTGTGGCCGCATGACACAAGGGTTTCCCTCGTGCCCGCCTTCGAGAGAGACCACCCAGAAATAGGCATACCCTCGCCTGGCCCAAACTCATCGTGAACCCATACGCCAGTCGCGGACGCAGGGCGGCTGCTGGGAGCGTCCGACATCGTAGTGAAGTATAGCGTCAGTGAGGTAAAGCGCCGGTGGGATAAGCGGATGGTGGCAAGCAGATGGGCGAAGGTGCACGATGAGCAGTGGCGACTTCCCGCCCGGCTTTCTATACGCAGAGGACAAGCGCACTACGCGCTAGGTGCAAGCGTCACTCCACTACGATGAAAGGTCCCACGTGATAAATGAGAATCAGAGGCCTTCCGGAGTGGTGCTGCCTTGGCTGAGCTGCGAGAAAGGAAATGATGGCGCTGTGACGTATGCAGTGGTCTGTCTCAAGATGGAGGAAAGCAGCGGACGGGCAAAACTGGCAAAGACCACTTCTGTTTGGGGCTGGAGGAAAAGATGATGGGCTGAGCTGGGGGGAGCATGAGCGAGCGGAGGATAGAGTAATGAGTCTAGCTGCCCCCTTAATGTCAAGCATCGCCATAGATTTCGACCGAACCGTATTGAAAGGCCAAACCTCCCACCTAGGCCACAAGACGAGAAAAGGGAATCCCAATGGCCGCTTCTCGCATCCGTATCTCCAACAAACCGGGCGCAAACTGTCCGGATGCCAGTGCGTGAGAGGCGAGCAGTACCTCTCCGCGTGAGTTCAGCTTTGCTCAAATGGTGCATCTCGGGAGACCCCTTCGTGGCGAAGCACGCCCTTCCCGGATGGCTTCGGACCTCCCGTCTGCGAGCAGAAGACGTAGCTCTTCACCACCAAAGACACCAGACAAGCTCCCAAGTGGAAAATGCAGATGAAAGGCTCCCGGAAGCTCAAACGCTCTCAATGAGCAACGTTAACGGAGCCAATAGCATCCTCCACTTCTTCGACCCAACACACCGCTCGGCTGCGACGAAGACCCGGCGGAGAACCCTCGGGCCCATCCTGATGGGTTGACTCCCGTTCTGGAATGACTTCACACATAGAAACAGCAGGCTATACGCCATCCGGGCACCGTCAGTCACACACCGGCAGAGGCCCTTCAGTGAAGCTGGCGGCCTGGCCCCGACTGAACAATAGTTCCGCTCGCCGTCGGTAAACACACCTGCAAATTGGCGAAGAGGGATTCACATCGCGCCGGGTCTTCCAGACTTCGGGTGAACAGGAGGCGGTCTCAGCAATGAGCACGCTGCAAGCGTGCAGGATCGACCAGGAACAGGAAGGGGATATTAATGTCTTGCATACTGTACAACTTGCTATCAACAACCTCAGCTGGGCCTCTCGCCCGTATTTACAAATTCTCGAGAGCTACGCCCGCCTGCCACTGGCCCCATCGCCGCGCCGCGCGGAGATACATCGGAAGCGTGAACACCAGTACCAGCGCGACCGGGAAGAGCGCCCATAACACAATCGTGGAGAACAGCACAATGAGCGGCTTGATCAGCAGGAAGTAGGACAACGCCGAGTACGAATAGTGGTCGAGAAACTCCCGTTAGCTCCGTGCCTGTAAATATGTCGCCGAACTCACCATGGCGTATGAGCATTTCAAAAATCGTTTCTCCCATACATGCTCTGTGTCGGGCGGTACCTCTGATACGGGCGAGGTGGGCGGTGTGGAGCGCTCTTTGAGACGGTGGAAAATTGGATGGTAGCTCGGCTGTGGGATCGAGGGGCGGAGCGGGGAGTGGTGATTGAGCTGCATGATAGTCTGTGCGTAAACTTGGATCGCCAAAGTCAGGGCCCAGGAAGCATACCTCGAGGCGTGCAGCTGAGCGAGAGATGAAGAGCGTGAGCCACCAGACGGCCGCGCCAAGCGGAAGGGTGATGAGCAGCGCCGTGCCCGCTAGAGTGCCTACTACAAGCGGCGGCCAGACGAACAGAGCCTACACGTCAGCTGACAGGACGTAAACCGTACGGATAGCTCACGAAGGGGAAATTGAGGAACCACAAATGAACCATCGCCTTCCAGTATTGTCCTGTCCCGACCGGTCTCCAGAATCTCTTCCAGCCCGCTTTCCAGGTCATCTCCGCGTGCCCCTCCTCGAGCTCGCCGCAGAACACGGCTCTCCAGAACCGTCTTCGCCTCTGCCAATCCACCTCGACCCACTCGTCGCCGTCCAGGTGCCCCGTTGTGGGCGTGGCGAGTAGCGGCGTGTTTTCGTCGGGCAAAGCCGACGAGGACGGCATGCCCGGAGACGATAGTACCGACCGGGACCGGCGCGATCCCGGTTCTCGCGAGCGCACGGTGTGAGAGAACGAATTGTGATTGCGTACCCTTGGTCGACCACTTGCGACGGTCGGCGAGGCATCCTGGTTGAGTTCCGAGAGAGTGCTAGCGCGGTGTCGGGAATGTGTCTCGGGCGGGATGATCAGCGCGGGGAATGGCACCGGACTGAGCGCGCTGTGTGGGCTGGAGGGACCTGCATTGGCGTTCGGCGGGAGTACGCCTTCAGAAGAAGATCGACTGAGATCCACGTCGGTCGTGAAGGGCGCGTATGGTGGAGGCTCCTCGTTGCCGGATGGCTTGCTCGGATCGAGGAGGAAGAGGGATGAGCCGTCCGCAGACAGCACGTAGATCTGCTGTGGGTGCGCCGAGTCGTCTTCGCCTTGGGCTGCTATGCGTGCAGGGTCAGACGGAGAGCGAGGGAGACGATGCGAGGGCTTTGGCGAGGAAGAGGCGGAGGCGGACGCGGACGCCGAGTGCGAATGGCGGATGGTCGTCATGCTGCGGGACTCGTCCGAGCGGTTTAGGCGAGGGCCGGTGCCGACATGAGGGATCTCGTCCACTCCTAGTGGTAGTATTCAAGCAACGATCTTCTGCTGCGCGCTCTCCGTGAGGGCTGTGCAAGCTGCTGAAGACTAGATGAAAGGATGACAGCCAATGTCAGTGCGATTTCGAGATTCGACGCGAACATCACCCACTCACGAACTACGGGCGACGGCGAGTTCACAGGGAGTTACGTAAAATGGTACCGGCAGTGACGGCAACCAGGTCCGGACTTGGGTGGCAAATAGCTTCTCCACGTCATGTTGTGATAAGCTGTTTCATCTTATACGCGCTGTATTTGGTCCACCTTCCCTCCACTTGCTCGTTTCAACTCATACTTTCACCTCGAACTCCAGCATGGTGAGTGCGGCGCTTGGAGGTTGAGACCAGACTGAAAGATATAGTCCGTCACTCTCCACACATCACATGGTGACCTCAAAGTGAGCTCTCCACCGCTGCGTCTTGCGCTGAGCTAACGTACAGCTCGAGATCTTCTGCGAGGCGGTCCCAAGAACAGCAGAGGTACATTCGCCGCCTAAGCATTGCACACCTGGCAACGCTAGATGGACACCACATAAAGAGGCTGACGTCTCAGAACTTCCTAGCTCTCGCGGCTTCGGGCTACTACGACGGCACAATCTTCCACCGGAATATCAAGACGTTCATGGTGCAAGGAGGAGATCCGAGCGGTAGGTACTTCCTACTGTGTTGTCGGGGTGTGACTGACATCAGGGAATGGTAAAGGTGGACAATCAATATGGGGTGGGCAGTTCCCGGATGAGATACGACAGACACTTCGAGTAAGCTGCGAAGGACATGAATTTCCGTGGCGAGCTTACGCCCAGTTCAACACGAGAGGAATCGTGGCGATGGCGAACGGCGGACCGGATACCAATAAGTCTCAGGTGAGCTGTCAGGAGAACTATGTTGTCATATCGTCTGGCTGATCTTACAGTTCTTCATCACGTACGCAAAGCAGCCGTCATTGGACGGCAAGTACTCGATCTTCGGCAAGTGAGTGCTGTCTGGCTGGTCACGACTCGTGACGCTGATAGGCAGGGTCATCGACGGTGCAGACTCGACTCTGGATGCGATGGAGAAGGTGCCCGTCACACCAAAGAACAGACCCACGACGGAGATCAAGCTAAACCGGATAACGATCCACGCGAATCCGATCGCTGAGGCACACAAGTAGAGGAGGCATCGATGGAGCGCGCATAAACGACACACTTGTACAGTAGGCAAACATAGCATGTATCTTACTCAAACATTGCTTCTCTGGTTTGCGCCATTCATGTGCATGGAGGGGTACGATGGGTACAATGATTGTACAGTCAGGTTATGACGCGACAGCGTCTCGTGGCTGCCGTAACTTGGTTTTTTCGTGCGTACAACGCGGTCATGTGTACCATCGGTTTGCCTGCAGCGGCCGGGCTTCCTCGTATACTCGGTGAGGAATCACCGGCTCGGTAATATTGTACAACTCTTTGGCGGTCTGCCGTTAGCCAATCGTCACGCTCCCTACATCAGGCTCACCTCCCAAGCCGCCATAGTCAGCTCCATTACGGCCTGGTTGCGGTCCGGCTCCTTTCCGGTATCGACGTCGGAGGTGAAAGGGTTCTGTTTGACTACTGGTCAGCGGTGTTGCCTAACCAGCCGGGACGAAACTCACAGATCAAGACCTCGCCCTCGGGTGTCACCTGTATCCCGGCCTTGCCGTCCTTGATCAAGAAACTGACATAGAAGCAGTTCTCCACGCTTTGGCCAAAGTCGTCCGGGTTGATGACGAAGCGGAAGAAGTTGAAACCTTGGCTATCGGGATCTCGCCTTCGCAGCAATTTGCCAATCTGGCCGTCAACACTGCACCCGCATGGTGCGCAGGCGACTGACGAGCTGGACATTGGCGGTGGTGGCGTCGCTACCGGCCGGCTCCCCAGGCTCCTGCCTGATCTCCTGTGGCCGGCTCTCCTGTTCAATTTGGGCGCGACGTTGATGTGTCCTGTTGATCCGCGGTTTAGGAGCAGTGTTGATCGGCCCATACCTTGCATGAGCTCACTGACGTGAAGGAAGCGAAGCAGGCAACTCACATGAACTCCACTCCTGGTACGCGCCGGACGAACTTAGCCGCCATCCACCCTATCTTCGCCCAATCACCTAGTCTCCCTTCTCTAGCATTCTCTCTTCTCGCGGCCCGGCGGTCTTCGGCAGACTCCTCGTCCAGCTCGTCCTCCTCTTCGTCGCTTACGTCTTGGTCCTCCAGCTCGTCCCTTTCGAGACCCAAAATACCTTTCACCCTGGCAAGTCAGCCCCAGAGGTCGCTAGACGTGACGCGAATGAGAGCACTCTGGGTAAGGGGTCAAAGAGTCAGCAGACATACCGTATGAGGTACTCGTCAACGTTGAAAGCATTACCATCCATCTTCATCTTCCGTGCCATGAGCAAGGCCGTCTCCGCCCCAGTCATCATGAGTCGGGCGTCTAGAGCGCCAAGCGTCGGATCCCGTACTGCCGTCAGCTTTCTGGGACGAGGAATCGAACTACGCAGCTGACCTCCTTCGAAGAGCTCCTGTCCTTCCCGCATCTTCTTCTCCAGCTCCGCAATGTCCGTGTTTGCCAAGTTCTGCTTCATATCTACCCATCAGCTTGGACGCAACGCCGTAGCACCGTTTTGATCCTCACCGTCTGCATCAGCCTGCAACGCCCGGTACTGCGCCGAGAGCTTCTGTTTCTCTTTGAGCGGCATGTTCTGGAACCGCTCCTCGGCCGATAAATCGCTCAGCCTCTTCCTCTTCTTCTTCCGGACGGAAGGACCCGCGCCGAGCGAGCCGACCTGATCTTGCTCCTCTTCTGAGCCGGAAGGTGAGGCCGACTCGAGGTCGCGGAGCTCGCGCTCGGTCTGTGACTTCCTTCCCGGCATGGCGTGGTGACTGGGCGCGGAATGTAACCGATGAGAGGTTGAAGGTGGAGGTAAAAGTCGGAGAGCAGTGAGACAAGCCCGGGGTCGAAGCGCGCTATACACCGACGCGTTCTGACTTTGGCCCGGATCGCCGCGTGGCAAATCCGTGCCTGAAGTTGACTGGACTGGTGCTTGACGACGGGTATGATGCGTATTGTAGGCTCCAGTACATTTTGTTCATCCACCGCCAACACCTACACTAAACACTCGTCAGCATGCCGCCGGGATTGCAGTTCTCCGGTGATGAACGAGAGAGGCAGGAGTAAATTGTCCCATCTTCGAGGTTTACTTCAGCTGATGGGTAGGTACGCCGGGCCGCCCCCTAGCATTCCACAGCAAGGTGAGCTAGCATCATTCGACCATGGCTCCAAGCTGATGTCAGATGCGGACAAGTGAGGTAGAAGACCGAGTGATCCTCGTCAGAACACCCTGCTGATGTCTAGCTGCTTTCGCATTTTGCTCGCGACGGACAACCATATCGGCTATGCGGAAAAAGACCCAGTGCGGGGTCAAGACTCGATCAACACCTTTCGCGAGATCCTCCAAATAGCTCGCGATGCCGACGTCGACTTCATTCTCCTCGCAGGAGACCTCTTCCATGAGAACAGGCCGAGTAGGACGTGTATGCATCAGACGATAGCGCTACTGAGGGAGTATACCTTGGGGGACAAGCCGATCCCGGTGAGCTGCTTGTCTCGGGAAGATTGCGAGTCCAGCTGTACGGGAGGTGAAGGGCGAAGCGCATCAGCTCTGAGGTAGCGGAAAAGGGGCCGTGTTCCTTCTTCGGAGCTAATCCAACAAGCCGTTGTTTGACGTTGCTGATTGTAGTTCGAGCTTCTTAGCGATCCGATGGACGGTAGCGCGGCAGGTTTCAAGTGAGCTTGCGTGCCCAGACAACGACGCAAGGCTAACGCGAAGCTTCCCAGCTATCAACTACGAGGACCCAAACCTCAATATCGCCATCCCCGTCTTCTCCATTCACGGTAATCACGATGACCCACAGGGCACCGGTCCGGTACGTCCTCTGCATCCCAATCTGCAATCTGGAGAGCTTATGGCAGGAAGGAGCGCTTTGCGCACTGGACGTCCTGTCCGTCTCTGGCGTGCTCAACTACTTTGGCAAAGTCGACCTCGCCGCGGACGAGGGTCAAGCTGAACAAGCCGACAAGGGCATCCGGATCAAGCCGATCCTGCTGCGCAAAGGGGAGACATCGCTCGCACTATATGGCGTGGGCAACGTCCGCGATGCGAGGATGCACTACGAGTTGAGGAGCAACAAGGTGAAGATGTACATGCCCGAGGGAGGCGATGTGGGCGAGGACGACTGGTTCAATATTCTGCTTGTGCACCAGAACCGGTGAGCTACCTGATGGGCTAGTTGGCGAAGCTCACGCGCAGGGTGAAGCATGGACCGCAGCAGAGCGTGCCGGAAGGTATGTTTGACGACTCGATCAAGCTGGTCATATGGGGACATGAACACGACTGCCGAATCGCGCCGGAGAAGGTGGAAGGCAAGGACTACTATATCTCCCAGCCCGGATCTTCTGTTGCGACGTCTTTGGCTCCAGGCGAAGCGCTCCCCAAGTGAGCTAGCGGAGTCACGTTCGCTTGACAACTCACGGCAGACATGTTGGCATTTTGTCCATCCAAGGCTCGCAGTTCCAGATCGCCGAGATCCCGCTTAAGACCGTCCGCCCCTTTATCCACGACGAAGTGGCATTGTCACAATGTGCTCAGGAGCCGCTAAACGAGATCGATATGGAGGACAGGGACAGTATCACTAGGTACCTCCGAAAGAAGGTGAGCTGGGGAGAGGACGTTTCAGCTTGGCGGCTGACGAGACAGGTGGGAGAGCTCATCAAGGAGGCCAAACGTGATTGGAAGGAGAGACATGAGGACGACGAGCAGGAGACCGAGATGATGCTTCCGCTTATCCGCTTGAAAGTGGGCTATCGAGCGGTCAAATGCAGACGCTTACGTCAGGTCGAGACGACAGGAGCGAAGGAGATGTCTAACCCGGTGCGATTTGGACAAGACTTCATCGGTAAAGTTGCGAACCCCCGGGATATCCTGCAGTACTACCGAAAGAAGCAGGCTACGGAGAGGAGTGAGTCGGGTGGAAGCGGTCGCCAATTTTGGCTGACAGGCAGAACCGAAGAACAATGCAGACGCGCCGGAGGATTTGGAAGATGCCTGGATGGACGGGGACGACGCCGCCTTGACGACCGACGACCGACTATCAAAGCTCAGGATGTCGAGCTTAGTCAAGCAGTACCTGAAGGCGCAGGAGCTGGATGTACTGGTCGAGGGCGGAATGGAGAACGCGGTGATGCGGTTCGTGGAGAAAGACGACAGGGACGCAATAAAAGAGTGGGTTTCGCGGGTATGCGATAAGAGCTGGTGTTGAAACGCAGCTTCGTGATGGACTCACTGAAATCGTACCAGAAGTCGATGAAGAAGCAGGAGATGACGGAGGATGACGTCGAGGATCATGTGAGTGCTGTTGTTTGAGCTCGGAGTGATATCGAGCTAAATACTAGCTCATGCGTCTAAAGGAGAAGTAAGCATAGTGTGGCTGACCGCGACTTGGCTTACGATGAGTGCCGCGAACGTCTGGAACGAGGAGAATGCAGACTTCGAGGCGGAACGGGCAAGGAAAGCGAAGAAGGGCAAAGGCAAGAGCAAAGGATCAGATGTAGACAGCATGGGTACGTGTTTCCTTGCCTCGTCGAGGTACGATGCTGACTTCCAGCGGAAGAAGACAGCATGTAAGACCGAGGTTGCTGACGTGGCTAATCGATAGTATGGGCTCACAATCGGATGGGTCGGCGGGTCGACTTTCGCCCCCAGCTAGGGGCAAAAAGGCTCCTGCATCGTCATCAAGAACAAAGGTCAAGGCGTCCAAGCCTCTCGTGCGTTCTCTTGCAGCTTGAACTCAGTATAGCTGAGGGCAGTTTGACGGCGCGTCCGACGACGAGGAAGAGGAGGAAGAGGAAGAAGTGATGCCTGCAAAGAAGTCTCGTGCGCCGCCGCCTAGCAAAGCGCCAGCGAAGAAAGCGCCGGCTAGAGCGCCGGCTAAGAAGACTGGCCTGGCGGCGAGGGGAAAGAGCGCTGCTCCGACGCAGTCGCAGCTCAAGTATGTGCAGAGAAGAAGCAAACGAGATACTGCTGACTTCAGCTTCTCGTCTCGAGGAAAGGGCGCAAAGAAGTCGAATGCTGTGCGTGACAAAGCAGGCTCAGATGATGCTCAGAGTTGACTGACGTCAGATTGAGCTCTCTGACGACGATGATTGAACGACTATGATGACTGCAAACGTATCAGTCTCGCCAAAATAAGCTCTCATGACCTACTGTATCGCTTCGCATAGATCGCTGACATGCAAATGGTACAACACGTGCCGTTGCCAATCTTCCTCCATAATCCCCTCTCAGTCCTCTTCATCCTCTTCATCCTCGTCATCTTCCTCTTCATCCATCTCGTCTGCCTCCGTTTCGTCCTCCTCCGTCTCATCGATGTCCCATATCTGCGTGGCCTCGCCACACTTGGGGCAGAACATATCTTCGTACAAGTTGAACCCGCTTTCAGCCCGGTCGATCCGGCATCGCGCATAGCAGAGACGCTCGCAACTGTGTGATTGATCTTGATCGTATCGGTGCATCGCTGACAAGTGGCAGACGGGCACCACGCCGTCCAGAACGTTTCCTCATACCCGTTCTCATCTGCTTCCTCGTCCGGCTCAGGACATTCCAGGCGGCACTCCCGGCAACACCACCCGTCTCTCTCCTTGTCTTTAGGAATGACCGGCTCTGTGCCGGAGCAGTTCGAACAATTGAAGACGAAGTATCCGTTGGAGTAAGCCCCTCCACCGTAGAGTACCCAGATGTCCGCTGCGCATTCAAAACATTCCCAAGAGAGGCTCCTCCCCGCTGATCGTCATCCATTCGAGAGTGGCCGGATCCTGTTGGCACTTCACGCCGGTGCCGCGCCACCGAATGCGAGTTTCGGTCTCATCGTCGCACCTATAGGACCAGATCGTGGTGACCAGCTCGCGAAACCCGACGCACGAGGTACACGCGTAGTAGCCACCAGATGGGAGGAAAGCCGCCCAATATTCGATGCGTTCCTGGTGATACGTTTGCTGCGTGACGGTCGTGTCCGATCCGACGGGCGAGTACCAAGCGTCTTGGTCGGACGACATGCCGATGTCTCTGCGAGTCAGCGAGTTGATCTTATGCCGGAGGCTGTCATAGCGCACTGATGCTAGTTGCAATACGTGTAAAGTCGTTCAGACGAGGGGGCGGTGATTGCAAAGACCGTGCTGTGAATCGTGATGAGAGCTTCACAAGTCCCTTGACGGACTAGCACAGGCGACTCCGTACAGCGTGGAAGAAGCAAACCATATGACGTCGCCCCCCTCGCCCTATAATCATGTTTGTGTGTCTTCTTCGTCCTCGCTATGCACAGCATGATAGCGTCCTTTATAACACAGTGGCATACAAGCCGCATCGACGACCCCATGCACTTCTCAGAAGGGTGCCACATGTCCGAAACTTCTGGCTGACCAGCCGACCGGCCATCCGGCGTTGTCGGGCTACTTTTGTTCACCTCACACAATACAGCGACGTGTAGACGGAATTCTGTTTGTCAACAATCATGATCAAGAGCAGTCTGATACGACCTCTCGAGGACCTGCATCCGCGGCCGCATGTCGACTACATGACCCCATGGCGAAGGTTCTTCGAGACTCACTCGCCTGCGCTCGACGCTCGAGTGTTCATCAAGCGGTCGACCACACCCGGAGAGCATGTGCAGCCTGACCGCCTGGGTTTACCCGTCAAAAGGCCTTTCCGGGCCAAGGAGTCGCTCATGAACGAAGCCCGGGCACTCGAGTACGTCCGCATGCACACGACCATCCCCGTGCCTACCACGCTCGCAGCATTTGAAGACCGGGGATCGTTCTACCTGATCCAGGAGTTCATACCTGGCGTCCTGGGTTCACACGCGCCGACGTACGCACACAAGAAGATTGTCAAGCAGCTCGAAGGTTTTGTCAAGCAGCTCCAGAGCTGTCGGAGCGATACGGTACGATCGTTCGTAGACGGCCATTGCTTCCTGACGCCTCGGCTCGGCATCGACGCGGATCTGCTCGAACCGGCAGAGTACGCGACGGACAAGGACGGCTATCACCTGTGCCATGGCGACCTCGGCTGGCACAATTTCATGGTTGATCCTATGACTTGGAAGATTGTGGGAGTATTCGATTGGGAGTACGCGGGATTCTACCCGGCAGGCATGGAGGGCGAGCACTGGAAGAGACAGGGACCCTCGTCTCCGTCTGTCCCGGGTGACGTGATCGACAATGGGTCTCTGGTGCGCAAGTTGTGGGATGCACGTGCGCCGGTGACCGGCGGGGCTAGGCGGACCACGCCCAGCTCAACGGTCGACGAGACCTCTGAGAGTGGCTCAGAGCCATTGTAAGCCAAGAAGCAGCTTGCCTTGCTAGCGCTGAAAGCAGCCCTCCGGCAGATGGCCTCACCGCTTTGCAGCAGCAGTTACGCAATCTCGATATAGACCATCCTACGACGTACCCGCCATCACACCGTACTCTCAGCCTCCAACGAGTAATAGCCACTCGGCAAGGACTAGTGCAATCCTTCCGAACGCTCAGCGCGGACATGAGAGAGGATGCTGCAGGGGCAAAGAGCTGGGTTCGAGCGACCAGCCGACTGGATCAACCAGCAGACCCGGCGAAGCGGGGCTAATTTCGGACTCTCGGATACGGTAGGTGCATGATAGACGAAGGTCACAGAACGAGCTGACCTGAGAGAGGCGGTCAGTGTCGACGTGCTATATGGGCTCCTTCCGGGTCTGTATAATGACTTGTCGGAACGAATGAGCGCCACGGCCATCCCGCTCCATTCCCTCCGCGACCGGCTTGCGTCAGTCCCCGACCCGCCGATTGGTGCTCCCGTTCCGCGCACAGTGGAGATCCACGATCCTGAAGAAGGACAGGTGGAAGTATCGATCCGAGCGTTGAGAGCGGACACGTACCGACAAGTCGAGGAAGCCAAATGGCAGGCTATCTACGACGTGAGCGGTGAGGGCAACTCGTAATGCATGCTAGGTTGATGAGCAGCACGCAGAACGATCGCTCGTAGTAGCACACGCGGCACGGCAGCTGTTGCGGTATCTGCCGGAAGGAGACACCTTGCACCCGTTCTTCTCCGATCGTGTCTTGGTCGAACATCGCGCGAAGGACATCGTGACGGGCGGTGATGGCGGTTGGAAGGTGCGCATTACGGACGAACAGGGGGTGGTCGCCGACCTGGCAAAGCGGGATGGCGCCGAGGTTGCTGAGATGGCGATGCCGGAGGAGCGAAGGATATGGTTGGAGACCGAAAAGGCGGAAAGACGTGAAAGACTGAAGGCAGGGCAGCGTGAGGGCCAGCAGGCAGGGGGGAGGCCTAAGGAGAAGCGGAAGAAGAAGAAGCTGTCGGAGATGGGTAGGGGTCAGAGGACCGTCCGGCCTGGAGATCCGGAATGAATGTATAAGGTACACATGCAGGGAGAGCCGAAAGGACAGAGACGCTAAGCCGACGGACGTCTTCGGGGATAATATGCGTCAGCTTCTGCATCAAAGGGACCCCTTTAGAGCAGCGAAACAGAGCAACGGCCCTGCCCATTACAATATATATCCACTTCGACATCTTTGGTCGTCCACTTCGCCGTGTTCGATTCTGCGTCGCCAGCATTCATCATGGCTCCATCGTCTGCAGAAAAACCGTCATCGACGCTATCACTTCCTCTTTCCCTGTCTCCGCCAACGGTCGTGGATTACATGTCGCCGCGGCGGGGATACTTCGAGACCTCCATACCGGGACGCCGCCGCAGGCTGTTCGTCAAACGGTCTGTTATGCCCGGAGAATCCCCCCAGCCTGATCGACTCGGACAACCACTGCAGGGCTCTCTGCGACCCAAAGAGAGTCTCATCAACGAAGCTCGAGCAATCGAACACGTCCGCAAACGCACCACAGTTCCCGTACCGAAAACCATCGCTGCTTTCGAAGACCGCGGCGCGTTCTACCTGATTCAAGAACACCTCACTGGCATTCTTGCGCAAAACGCGCCGGCCTCCGCCCATTCGTACATCGTCAACCAGCTCGAAGGCTTTGTCCAGCAACTCAAGGGACTTCGAAGCGATACTGTGCGGTCATTCGTGGACGGGCATCTCTTCACTGTCCCCCGGCTCGTTGATGGGGACCTCTTCAATAACGCCAAGTACGCACACAAGAAGGACGGATATGTCCTGTGTCATGGCGATCTAGGCTGGCACAACATCACCGTCGACCCCGACACGTTCAAGATTACTGCGATCTTCGACTGGGAATACACCGGCTTCTTCCCGGAGGGCATGGAGGGCGAGCACTGGAGGCGGCAGGGGCTCTCTTCGGCGCACTGCCGGGGAGACCGAGTGGATACCGCGGACATTACTCGCAGTCTCTACGATGTGGGTTTGAGACCGTTGCGAGAGGTCGCAACGGACGAGAAGGGGACGTCTAAGGTCGAGAAGCTGTCCATGGACGAGGGCGTGCTTGTGGCGTGAGTGGCTCGGGTCTGACACCTCGCACTTGTGCTGATCTTGGCAGACCACCACCTGCGCCACGCACAGAGCTGCAGAAGCGTCTATTTCAGCTCGATCTCGGATACCCCGCCGATGTTCCCATCACTCACCGCACCGTGGGCATTCAACAAGCTATCTGCACCAGACGAAGCATCGCCGAGTCGATCGACGCTCTTGCCGTGGATCTCAAGGAGGATGTGTATGCGTCTTCGAGCTGGCGTCGCGGCTCTGAAAACCTCGCCGCCGTCTCGACCGGCAAAGGTAAGATACAGGTGCGATCCACACGTTCTCTCGAATACGGCGAGCACAGCAGTCCATGTCGTTCTGGCCAGTGCTGAGGCATAGAGGCGGTCAGTTTGACAGCGCTGTACTCCCTCTTACCCACACTACATCATCAGCTGGCGGAGAAGCTCGAGGCATCGCATCTACCACTACTTGTCGCTCGTGACTCGCTCGCTTACGTCCCAATACCTGACATCGGCCAGCCAGTACCGGCTATCATGCAAGCAAAGGGGTCCGAGGGGGAAGAGGGCACTGCTCAGGAAGTATCGATACGCGCCTTTCGGGCGGACACGTACCGGCAGGTCGAGGCGGAAAAGTGGCAGGCGTTCTATGAGGCATGTACTTCTAGCTTCTCAGCCTGTATTTGACGAGCAGTTCTCGAAGCGCTTGCTATTGTTATCTTACGCGGCACTTCAACTTTTGCCGTATCTAGCCGAAGGAGAGGAGGTGCAGCCGTTCACTCCGGAGCGTCTTTTGGTGGAGCATCGGGCGAAGGACATCATCGAAGGTGGAGACGGCGGATGGAAAGTGGACGTGAGCAATGACCCTGACATCGTGGCTGAGCTGGCGAAGCGAGACGGAGCCGCTGTAGCCGCTTGGGGTCTGGAAAATGATCGCCAAGTTGCAGAAGCGAGCTTGAAGCAGGCGGAGAAGCTCGCCAAGGAGAAACTGCGGAAGGAGCAAAGAGGGAGACTCAAAGAGTCCCGCGTCCAGGAATTGAAAGCACGGGAACAGGCAAAGGCAGAGGCGAATGCGGTGAGTACCGGTCCGGAAGAGGAACTCGCGTAGACGGGGGACTTGCAGCTTGGCGGAGTTAAGGTCTAGAATACCAGATTTC
>CAUG01000153.1:0-21501 GCA_000442785.1 Papiliotrema flavescens NRRL Y-50378
CCCCCCCTCTTCCTGCCTGCCGTTCTGGAGATCCTCTTGACGTTGCGCCGCTAATGCGTGCTCTAAGGCAGTGTAGGCTGACCTCGGATGACATCGCCAGAGACAATCTTGGTGGAAAAGCACTTCATGCCATCATCGACACGCGGTCATCACAGAGCGGTGAGGTCAACTTCCCCGAGTATGAGGCGGAACCCAGCCGTCGCTTGTCTGATGCCAGCATTGCAGGAGGCAGAGCGACTGGATTGTGAACGATCACGCGGGAGTGTCCGATCCCCCATCCACGGGATTCCCCTCTTGATCAGGTGCGTCCGCTTGCTACGCAATGTATGCGCCATTCCCGTCGGCTTGGCTGACAGACTCAGCGATGACATTTTTACCTCGCACAGGCTGGGGATGAGGACCACTTCAGGATGTCTGGCAATCCGTGGGTCATCATGTGCTTGTACATCCCACACTCTTTTGAGCCGTCTATTGCGAGCTCACCTGACGCTTCAGAGTCTGCAGTAGCGCCTCGTAACGCTGCTTTGGTCAATCGGCTCATTGCGGCTGGAGCTATCAGTGGGTACCGCGTATGATGGTCATCCGCTTTACAATCTTGCGTGCCGCCTTTCCCCATCGTAAGCTGACGCGCAGTCATCGCCAAGACAAACATGAATGAGCTAAACAACCACAAGACTTTCATCCGGCACTTCAACGCCCCAGACGACTCAAGCGGCGTGACCACGGGGTTCTCACCCGTCGGCGGACAGACATCGTCGGCGTACGTTCCGGGCGGCTACGTGGCTGGTGGAGACCCCTTGGGTGGCGCGAGCGGTCTTGCAGTGGGTGTCTCTGCGGGCTTTGGAGCGGCGGGTGTCGGAATGGCGTGGACGGGCAACATTGTGCGTCTGGCGGATTTGCTGTGACGGTCGGAGCTCACCTCTGCAGCTTGGGCCTGCGAGTCGGGCGGCTTTGTACGGTTTGCAGGTGACGCCTGGTCTAATCTCAAGGAGCGGCACTGTACCGGTCACGTATGTGGAGAGCGTCTGCTTGACAGTCCGCTCCGCAACGAGCTGACACTCTAAGGAAGTGCCACGATACCCCTGGCATAGTCGGCTTCACGCCATCTGATGTGGCCATAGTGCTGGACGTTCTCCGTGGACGCGACCCTGATGACATTCCGAGTGAGTCTTCCCCTTTGGCCCCCGCTGCTATGCTCCATACCGGAGAGATACGACGCTGACCGGATCCTCCTACAGCGGATTCAATCCCGCCTGAAACCCTTGAGACCAATCTGGTCAATAGCGACGGGCGACCTCTCGGGTCATTCTCCTTCGGCATCGCTCGCGACTTCACCCCGCCGCCAGGGATCGACCCCACCTTTCCTGGATCCGGGACAGATCTCGAGGTACTCCTTCCAGCCACAGAGGATGCCTTCGCCAAGCTCAAAGAAGCCGGAGCGATCCTGCAGGATGTGTACATGGATCTCTCCGCCTCGGAGATGAAGTCGGTCCCGGTTATCTTCAGCGATAAGGTCGCGTCAGACTTCAAGGCGGACTTTCCGCCGATTCTGAGAGAGCTCAACGCGTCGGTATCCTCCCTTGACGAGCTAATACGTTTCAACGAGGACCACCGGGTAGAGTCAATGCCGCCGGGAGAGTACGGCCAGGACCATCTGATACGCGCGGCCAAGGCGCCTGTACGTACCTCTGACGAATACAAGAGCACAGCAGCCACGCTGAACGAGCTGATCAGGCGTCGGGGCCTTGACCACGTCTTCTCCACACATGACATTGATGTGCTTGTCCTTAGCCTTGAGGTGGGATACCCAGCGCTGTGGTCAGCCTCGGCGGGATACCCCTCGGTGATTAGTCTTTCCTCTTGGCTCTCTCGTCCCACCGAGCTGACTGCAGGCGACCGTACCTCTTGGCTACTACAAGAATGGTCTGCCTTTCGGCTTGATGTTCGTTGCTCCCCCCTTGGGAGAGGATGTGCTGCTCAGCGTCATGTAGGTGACTCATAGCGGTGGCGCTGATCCTCGCAGGTCAGCGTACGAGGATGACACTCGTTTCCCGCCTCGCCGGCCCCCTTCGGCGGATTGGTAGATGTGCTGTGCTCGTGCGATTCCAGGGATTCGTGTGCCCTGCACAGCCCGCGACATGCTTTGGAACTTGAGGTCTGCATCTTGCTTGCATGAATATCCATCTCTTCTCATCTCGTATATCGTATCAGGCCCACGAGCGGATCACGTAGGTCCTGGTCAGGGGGTATTAGGCGGACGAAGGTGGTCGAGGGTCGAGACACGTCACAGGGTCTATGCGAACAGGGTAGCAAGATCGGGTTCGTCGGTGTTATACATATGTCGTGCGGAACGGTATCGGATGGTCTGTTTCGTGGCGAGCGGTCGTGCGGCGTTGAGTGTGTATGACGGATCTACATCAAAACGCAGCCATTGCCAGACTTCTTGGCCTTGCCGGCTCGTCGGTTCGGGTTGACTGCAATCAGCGCTGCTTTTGGTATTGCTCTGTCGCATCACTCACGGACGGTGCGAATCGCCTCGTCGAAGACCGTCTTGAGTCCCTTTTGCGTGAGGGCTGAGCACTCGAGGTACTGGTGGTCAGATCTGGACTTTCAGCGATATCGAACGATCTCACCTTGGCAGCCTTGATGTCACTGGCCATGGCCGACCCCTGGATGTCAGTGCACGACCACACATTGCCAGGTATGTCGCTATTCGACTCGAGTCTCGTACCTGAGAATAGCCGATCGGCGCTTGCCTTCTCTCTCGTAGCTTGTCCAACTGGTTCGGGTCGTCTCTGAGGTCGAGCTTGGTCCCGACGAGGATAATGGGTGTACCCGGAGCTGGGCATCAGTGATATGGATACGAGCGAATCCTCTTGCCCGTAATGCTGGTCATCCTTGCCGCTCTGCTACCCGCAGTCATCTGACACGATGGCCTGCGCCCTCACAGTGGCTTATCCCGAGGAGACGCGACGCATTTTGACCGAGAGTAATGAAAGAAAGCTGCCGCAGCGGAAGGAAAGAGACTGACAGTGATGTTGGATTTCGGGCCACCACTGTCATCAGCACACATCGCTGTGGCATGGAAACACGCGCCGCACCTTGGTTCGGATGTTTTCGAAGGATGGAGGGGAGACAACCGAGAAGCACAGCAGGAATACGTCGGTCTGAGGGTAACTGAGTGGTCGCAATCGGCTGCAATGTCAGCAGCCGCGCGACGAAGGAGGTGGCGGATGGTACATGGCCGCCGAGACTCACTCGTAATCCTCTTGTCCGGCCGTATCCCACAGGCCCAACGATACCGTCATACCGTCGACTGATACTTGGGACGAGTAGTTGTCGAAGACGGTGGGCACATACTCTCCAGGGAAGGCGTTGGTCGTGTAGGAGATGAGGAGGCAGGTCTGGTCATCAGCCAATATTACCCCACGTGTGACTCCGCAGTTCAGAAGCGCATTGGGTGGTGCCAAGCTGGGTGTGCAGTGGAGTAGGTGTAAAGGTCTTCGCGGACGCTGTGCCTCCGGCGACTCACCTTTCCGACAGCACCATCTCCGACGACGACACCTGTTTTATAGCAGTTACCATCGCAGCATCAACGGTGACAAAGGATGGAGATGTGGAGTGGTAAATGAGGGAGGAGCGAGAGGAAACGGGAAGATGCGGTTAGCTCAGCAGATCAGGGCGAGGGAGCAAGATGTGTGTTACTAGAGTTAGCAGACTACTCACACTTGATATTACGAGTCGCGGCCATGGCGGGCGCGAGTCCGGGTGGAGCTGACGAAGAGCAGCTGAGAATCAGCACAAGGCTACAGACGAACCGATGATCCAGGGCAAGAGGGGTAACTATGGCGCAATCTCTCCCAGTTCACTTCACTTTACACGTCATGCTGGTACAGGGAGCCAGAAGCACTACACGGGAAGATGATCTTCTCCTCGGTATCCAGCGGCGAAAGGGGCAGTGAGCCAGACGTACGAGTACTATTGGAGGGTTTGATGTCGTCACGCGATGCAGTCGAGTGTGTCAGGCGTGGGTCGAGGGTGTTAGAATCGTCTGTGTCGCTCTACAGCTATGAAGTGGTCGTGGATATGATAGAGTGATGCGGCAATGGGGAGAGGTAGATGACGATCAAAGGTGTCCAAGCGGTGATGAGCTCGAGGTGGTGGTGGTGGTGGATGATGATCCGGGTGACGGTTGCTCTGGTGACGCGCGTTGAACTGGGCTTGGCTCACGCGCAGTGGGCAGCCAGCAACGCATCAAATGTGAAACCATCCCTCTCTTGCTCAATGTGGCAATGTGGCGCAGTATCACCTTTTCACCAACCCGTGTTTCTTTGTTCTCGCGTATGCATCGCACACTTCGTCGCGGCAGACGTAGCTCAGTGATCGCACATTATCACTGGGTTCACCGCATCATCAGTGCCAACATACGGTCTTATTCATGGACCAGTGATTGCCTAGCAGAAGAAGGGTCGTGACACGGGTAGTCGTTCAATGGCAGGTTTTCTCAGAGAGAGCAGCATATGTAATCGCCGTGGCCGCAGCGCGTGCCTCGCCATCGTAGCAACGGGTTTACTTCGGATAGCATCTGCATGTACTGGGGTAACGAAACAGCTCCACCTACTATCACGACAACACGGAAGCCCTCGCTAGGCCTGGACCACTGTGGCTCCACGCGTGAACAGACTCAATCATCCTTTCATTTTGCCCCGCAGCGCCGACGTTGATATAAGCCGGGAGGAAGCCTTTCCAATAAGGTTGTATGGTCACCACACTGCTCCCACAGACTCACCATCAACTTCATTCCGACAGACTTTCTGTCCGCAACAAGGAAAGCCAACGGCTGAAACCAGCTCGAACCCCGCGCTCGACCCTGACAGTAGGCGAGCCTCAATGTCCTCCTCCAGCACACACAACCAAGGAGATCTCTTCACCTTTCCTCCGACTCGAAAGGGCTACAAGAAGCTCGCGAAATTCCTCGACAACTATCTGTCCGTTCCCTCAGCCTCTCGGAAGACTCGAAGCTCCCACAAGTCGGCTTCTTGTCAAAGCTCTGCGCAGTCTGAACCTTGTACTCACCCGGCGTGTCGTTGGTTGCGCTCCATTCCATTCAGCACCGATTGGAAAAACGCAAATGGAACTCGGACCATGGTCATTGCGCTTCAGGTCTACGGATCAGCAGCAGAGCTGATAAACGCAGCAAGCTTTAGCGGCGCGACGAAAAGTACGGGAACGACACTCGCTCTACTCTACTTGTCTCTCTCGCACGATGAGGCTCCGCCGCCTGAGCAGCCTGAGATTGCTTTGCAGCCGCGAAGATGCGAAACTGTGCCTGACCTTTCTCGAGAGTTCGAGATCGGAACTACAATCGCGACGCTCTCCGGGGGCAGACTCCGCTCGGCCACCGCTTCTCAGGACGAGGCGAAGGACGTCCCAGTTGAGCTGAGCGAGTCCGAGATCGTCTTGCTCAGCCCGCCCCATGTCCCGAAGACTTCGCGCCGACTAATGAGCGAGAGCCTCGAGAGCCTCGCCGCGGACACAGATCTGGAGCCGATCATTCAGGCATTCTCGAGAGTCTTCCCAGGGTTTCCGCAAGACCAGTCGGCTTCACTTGGCGAAGGAGAACCCCTCAGAACGCGGGAGATCCTGCATTCAGGGCTCGTTGAGCATCTCTTCAAGCCGTTCCGTCTCGTTTGACCGGAGAGAGAGGTTCGCGGTATGCAACAGGGCTGTGAGGCTGCTTGAGGGCTCGCTATCTGCATGATCAACATGATTTGACACGAACGCGACTGTTACCGCAAAGCGGCAGCGAGAGGGTGCACGTTTAGCACGGCCGGCCATTTCGCGCTGCAGCTAGTTGAATGTTCCGAGCTGCATTTGCCGTGCAAGGCACCTGCCGAGGCTCGCTTGCCCGATGTGTCTTTTGACCGCCCCGCACCACGTAGCTCTCGAAGGGCATCAAAAGATAAGGCAATCAGCGTCATCGCTAGGCCCTAGCTCTGCCATGTTGCTCCACATGATCGGGCTCTTAGCCGAGACGCACGCACATCAAAGTCAGTAGCATGAGGGGGTCGCAGCTCCAAGCGAAGGCCAGGCTCCACCAGAGGGGCTTACTGTACGCCTGGCGAGGTCGTCAGACAGACAATGGGCCTGAACCTTTCAGCGGAGCCCGTTTGTGCCAGCCCTTGGAGCACGGCTCGTCGCCCAGCCTGTGTCGTACCCTAGCATCGTACACTGAGCGCCCAGCGCTGTTGCAAGTAACACCTCCACCCCTTCTAGGCATTGTCGATCGCATCACATTCGCTCACAGGAGTCTTCACGAAGAGAACGCCATGGCCTCAACGAACTTGACCAACGTCTCGCTCGAGCCCTTTGCAGTCTCGGACGACGGTCGCCGCTATTGGACCTTTGTGTCCACCGAGGCATCGCTCGTGCACTATGCCAGGTTCGTTGTCGAGAACTTCCCAAGCCACTACGGTCAATTGCACCGGAGAGATGTGCCCCATGAGGCCAGTGAGCAGATCCGTCGAGACATTGCGCGACGTGACTACAACAGTGGCATGTCATGCCAGGAGCTGGGCTGCCAAATGGCCAACCTCATTCCCTGGGCACGCGACTTGCAAGCGCCTTTGCGGCCCCAGACCACGATGATTGTGAGCATGCCGCCCTTATCTCGCACAGTGGCGACAGAGAGCCGTGCATCTGCGGACGGTACGGAGGAGCATGTACTGCCTTGCAGGATGGTGTGCGTCATGCTTGCGAAGTTTGACGACGTTCCGAGAGGTGGAGGCATCCAGGTGCAGTCGCGCATCCGTGTCCCGTGGGATCCGGCTCAAGGCGTGCCTCGTCCAATTTTGACCCTGGACGGGCAGGTCAATACAGTTTGGGTTCCAGAGTCGGGCTCGATGGGCCTAACTCTCTCAAGCGGCCGATTCAGGTCCGAGAGAGACTGTACCATCTCCGGGACTGGGTCTCCAGCAGTTCAGATGAGCGAGAACGAAACTTTCGCATGGAGAGGCTGCCAAGATCTTTCTTCGTCCCATGACAGCCTAGTGGACGATCTCGTGGACGGACTGAGTCGTCTGAACGGGGACGAACGCGTGGCTAATATCCTGTCGGACCTCCGACACTTTGCCGAGAACCTCAAGAGCGATGGCTCCTCTGGGATTTTGGAGCAGGTTGTCAGAACGCTCTGCGGGGCGGTCGAGTGATCACCGAGAACACCTTTCCCTACCGGACAGCTCCCTGGTCTTCTTTGTCATCGGACTCTTATGTACAAGCATGCAAGCATGTCTCACTTTGTAGGAGCATGGTGATAATATTTCAGAGGCGAGCCCGTAGCACCGCAATGAGACCCTCACTCACTATGTACGTACGCCCATAATCGAACGAGGCCACTTCCTATGAGTACCCAGAGCGGAACCGGCAGACTGCACTGGGCCACCCGGCTATCGACGCTTTGATACATCGGCCCATAGCTACCTGTGTTCTACAGCATATCGCAACCCTGCTCTCCGCCAGAGTCATCAGACCAAAGCCTTCAAGTCCTCCTCACCGAGTTCATCGCCTGCTACCGCTCCGGCCATCTGCCCCTGTGCCACACTTATGTTCACATTGGCCATCAAGCTACCGACGTTGCCTGCCCAGAACAATCCAGGTGTTGGCGTTGTTGGGTCATCGCCCATCCTTGGCGGGATCGGCGCCGGAGTTCTCGCCTGTTCAGGGCTCTGCATGGCGATAGTGCCGGTCGGTGCAAGGTCCGCACCAAGCAGCTCCTTGGTGAGCCAGGGCGCCGCGTCCGGATTGGGCGTCCAAGATTCGGGTAGGACTGCGATGTGGCCCAAGGGCAGCATGGTTCGGTCCGATTCGAAATGGACGAGGAGGCCATTTGGGGTCTCCTCCACGGCAACGAGCTTGTCGCTGATGATGCCGTAGTTTCTTTGCTTGATCGCGGGGAGGTATTCCTTTAGGCCGGTCTTGTCGAGATCGGCGGGCGAATCGATGTCCAGCCCGTTGGTGAGGAAGTACAACGCTGGGTGACCGAGGGACGGCCAGAGCTTGAGAGCGGTCTCCACAATCTTCACGTTGAACATTGACGCAGGACCGGAAGCCAGAAGGAAGGCAAGTGGACTCCCACGGGTCTCGGTGCCATGGCAGTATATGCAGTGGATGGCGCGATTGCCCCAGGTCTCTTGAAGCCCTGGTCGTCAGCGGGGCCACGCGTCAGGAGGGAGGCCAGTCATTGCGGGTTGTCGTACTCACCAGGAATGGCCGGCAGGATGTCCTTGATGCCAGTCGCCAATACCACCTTCCTCGCAATCACCTTCTTCCCGCCCGCGGCCACGGCTTCGAATCTGGTCCCGCTCTTGTCGTTTTCCAGCCTCTTGAGGTCGACGATCTTCCCATCCCGTGTCTCGACCCAGGGATACGCGTCCATCTGCTCCAGTACTTTCTCCCGCCATCTCACCGGGTCTCCGCCGTCAAACGCTGGGATCGTATGAGACACCCGGGTCGATGCATTGCGATAGGTCTGCGAGTCGTACATGATGGCAGGTCGTCCGAGCCGCGCGAAGGTTAGGGTCGCTGAGAGCCCAGCCGGACCACCGCCAATGACCAGCAAGTCGGTACAGGTGGTGCTGGAGTCCGTCATGACGGGACGAACTTGTGTGAGGGTGTGTTGGACGAGGGTGCGAGGCAGGCCTCGAAGCCGATACAGCAGTGTGATTGGCCGGTTGTCGAGTCTGTGAGACTCGTTGTGGACCGTCTGCTTGTGGGTTGTGCTCTGGCCTGCATCTCAGTCGCCTCCTCTTATGTAGGTAGCTGCTGATCAAGCGCCGTCGGACGCCCTTGCTAGGTGTCAGATCACCTATGATCGTGTGGAAAGAGCCCGACAGACCGGATCACCGACGGTCTCACCTTGGCGCCGGCCGTGAAATCACCTCTTGCGGTAATTCACTCGAAGCTTCGCCACTCCGGAGGTCTACCGCCGCTCGGCCCCCGAAGAAGCCGAGACAACCCGGACTGTTCAGGTACTCGCACCCGCCTTCACGCCCCGGTCACGACATGCATAGCTCTTGAAGGAGACGGATGGGTGATATCGCCTCTCTGGCACCCGCAAAATACCTCCGCCAATCGGTCTCACGTATGACGATTCACATAGCTTACAAAAACCAGGTCTCCGAACCGCTCCCAACCGTCGGCAGGAACACTTACGATGACAGCTTCGCTTCATTCAGTCGCTCCTGCTTGAGGTCCCCGCGCTCTGCCCTGAAGTGACCTCCGATGGCCAGTCCATTGTCTGCAGAGCGTCGTGAAATTGTGCGGCCTGAGCCACTTGGTGCGCGTCCAGGGTAAACTCTTCCCCGTACATGTCGCTTGTCTTGGCACCAGGCGCGCTTAGAGCGTTGGCGTCCAAAAGCTCACGGAAGCCAGCTGCAAGCTGCACCAGGGTCAGAGGCTTTAGCGGTATCAGTGGACGGTGGCACGAGATAGATGCCTCCGTTGCAGGTCGCAACGGACCTTCTTGCGTGAACAAGACAGCTCGCCATCGACCCCAGTCGTCCGCGGCGTCGTCTCCAGATCGAACTTCTTCCGCGCTGGAGCTGTCGGAGCTGTCCTCGAATCGAGCAGCGGGTGATGTCGGGAACAAGACCTCTCCCATCTGTTCAGGAGTCAAGGCGTGCCTTGCGATCAAGCTCAGATCTGGGAGCTCTTCCGAGGTCGGTCTCAGTGGCGGTCCAAAAAGCCTCCGCCTCTGTTGGGCCGACAGGCCACTGCGTGTGATTTCCGTGCTGGAATCAAGTGCACGCGCCAAAATGGGCTCGCTGACATCACCCTGCGCACTTGCATCGTAGAAATGACCGAAGAAGTACACGGCTCCAGATTTGCCTTGTTGCGCGTTCCAAAAGACCGTGCTGGATCTTTTGTGGGCCACAAAGACATTCGTGGACTCCCGGGAGCTTGGGGAAAAGTACAGCCTGTTAGTGTCGACCTTGGTAGCTGGTGAGGGTCCCGAGCCATCGTGTGCGTCTGCCAAGAATCCGACGATGTCCTCAAACTTGATCGCAGTGACCCACTCGGATGACAGCGAGGAGGCAGTCCCCTGGGTAGCATCCTGGCGAATAGTGACTGTGTTCATGATGGTGTGATGCTTGGGTTGTGACGCAGGACCAGCGAGATGAAGGACGTAGCCCCATATATCTGTATCGCAATCTATGATTGGGCGGAAACCCACACCCTCGTACGCGACATGTGGCGCAACAACCCCAACCATTGTGCAGCTCGGCACCCCCTGATGTCATCATTGAAGAGGTCGGTGGAGCTAGAAAGGATCCATCACCTTGGAGCTCTGCACGTAGCGTTTTCACACGGACTGCAGTGTGTGTAAACTGATACGCTGGGCGAAACATGGCGGTACATAGAACACAAATCCTCGTCCCGCGCATTGACGAGAGCTGCGTGACCTCTCCTCCGTTCGGTCATTAGCGAATTGTACAGTATGACTGGTGGTAAGTATAGACATGTGGAACGCGTTGCGAGCGGCCTATATTCTCCGCTCCTCTTCTCCTGATGAGGGCTATCCAAGGTAGTGTTCACACGCCGGCCCTTGCTTTCACGCTCCCGTCCCGCCCTCTCCCGCAGCAACCGCACCGGTGGTCACAAGCACTGACGGCCAAGCGAGCCTGTCCAAAACATCATGTAGCAGCTGGACATGTGTGCTTTGAAGCTCACTCAGCCATGAACTTCCGTGAGATCGGTTCCCAGAGATCGCGTCGTTTCCAAGGAGGTGGTGACTTTCCAGCAGCCCTCGAAAGCCATCCACGAGATCCGTCGGGGTCACAGAAGCAGTGGGCAAACGGTCCGTCTCATCCAGGTCCCCAAAAATATTCGTCAACGTAGCGGCAGGTCTCCTCTCTTGGACGTACTGGACCGAGCGCCAGACGCCTTGCTCGGCACTTTTTTGATCTGTACTGCTGATTGCCATCTCAGAATGGACTTCGAGGTCCTCTCTGTTGGAATTCGGCTCCTTGTTGTGTGGCACAGAGCTCGAAGAGGGGCTCCTCTGTCCCGCCGATGTGGAGCTGGGCACGGCTGCATCAACGGATCCTCCAGACGGACAGCTGGCGTAAGGGGCAGCATGACGCGGCAACAGATTCGGCAGCTGGAGGTGCCCGCGCACCTTGATCGCTGAACCGGGCAGAGCATGCCGAGATCCCGCGGTCAAGTCCCTCGACATCGAATAGACGGCGTGCGTAGGTTTTCGGCCGCTCTCCGTCCCGAATTGGGATCCGGATGACTGGGCCAGCGGATCATAAGTAAGGCCTCGCCCTTCTTGAGAGCTGAGCTGCCCGATCCGCGGGGCTGGCTGGACCCCGAAATGACCACGGAAGTGCAGCGCACCTGCGGTTTCTTCTCGGTCGACGGTCCAGTAGACAGAACTGCACTCGCGGTGCGCCATGTAGAGGATGGTGGCTTGCTGTGCGCCGGAGGAAATCCACGGTCTGCAGTTGTCGTCGAGCTGACATCGGGTGGAGTCCGTGCTCTCATGCGGTGGGCCCATGACTCTGTCGATGTCCGCGGCTGAGACTGAGGTCACCCACTTGTCCGGGAGAGTGGGGAGGTCGCTGGCCATGTAACGAGCAGACAAGCGCTTGAGCTCCATCGCGGCGTGGGTGTGCTGTGAGTTATGTGCAGCTCTTACGTTGTCCAAAATGAGATATCTGATTGAAATATCAATCAGCTTATACCTCCTGCTCACAGGCGTCAGTGGCGCGTCCCACTCGACACGCATGACCCTTCGGCAGGTGGAGATTTATGGGCCTCTGACGTATGAGAGCACGTAAGGGGCCTAGCAGATAAGGAAATGGCCTTCGTGCGCCTCTTATTGGAGTGTAAATTGCTGTCCCATTGTCGTGCCCTCACGCCGAGCAATCGGTAGGTATAACATGAGATTGTTGAGCGACACCACCCTCCCTCACACGCACCATGTCGCACTTGAAAGCGGTCGGATCTGGCTCGATAGCTGCAGATTGAGCTGTGGGCTATGCAGTCTTCCTTATCAGGTCTCTTGTCAATGGGGATGACAGAAGTGCGATGACCCCCTTAAAGCCGGCATACCCGGAACCCTCGTGCACATACGTAGCATGGTACATGTCGTCTAAATGTGTACACGCCCTCCTCCACCTCCCACTCTTTCGGCGCCACCCGACCACACCTCAGCGATGGAAGATCATCAAGCCAGACTCGAAACTCTGCGACCGGAGCTGACTCGGGTCGACGCGGGGACCCTGCTCGGTGGGAGAGGACCGGCTTCTGAGCAGAGGACTGGCGTTGCTGACAGCATTGCGGTTCCGCATCTGGGATAGCACTGATGGCTGAAAGGGAAACAGTGCCTCCCACCCAGATGAGATCACCTCGCTGACATTTGACTTGAACTCGCACAGTTGAATGATCTGAGAAGGCGTCAGGGTCATTGGCTGTCCATCCGAGTCGATCATGGAGTGTTCGTCCCTGGCTTCCTGCCACATGCGATCCACCAGGGTCTGGACTTGAACCGACAGAGTCTGCTTGGCTTGGACCCTCGGGTGATATGCAGCTCGACCGGTGATAGCTGCGCCTGCCTCCAGCCCCGACCGATTCGAACAGGGCTCCGAGTACGATACGACCGTGCCCCGACGCCTCCATCCGAGCGTCGAGCTGTCCATGACCGGCTCCAGCATTCGATCCCCAAAGTGATCTCTGGACAGTTTCACCCTCGCGCTGATCGGACTGGATAGGTGTACGCTGAAGGTCACGCTCGCCTCGCCGGCCGATCCATGCGCGCGCCCTTGAGACGAACGCTCTAAGCTGAAGAAAGTGTCCCGTCCTGGATCCCCGAACAGAACATACCGAGTCTGATCGGCGACCGACGACGCCTCGCGTTCGCGGCGTTGTCGATATAGCTTCAGCGCATTCGAAAGCGCAGTCTGAATGATCTCGTCCCGTGCTGCCTCGATGCTGTGTGTCAAGAAGGCTTCGGGGTCTGGCTGGAACACGTAGGGGAAGGAGGTATTGGTGCGCGGTTCGGCCACCGAAGATCGGCCACCTCTGCCGAGGGCAGGCCAGGAAGATGTCGGCATTACCTGGCTCAGACTTCAAGCGCGTGCCTTTGGTAGAGAAAGTGGGAGTCAAGCTCTGATGATCTGAGGTGTGAGTCGACAATAGACTCTTACCATTGCTCTGATCCTGCTGGCCCGTGCATGTGTGTCGATTTGAGCTTCCTCGATTGAAGATCGAGCCTGCCCTCTAAGCGATGGGCCCTATCGCGTCGGTTGCGGCGGACAGCGATGCGCCTTCTTCGAGCACGGCGGCGCCAGCACACGTCAACACCTCGGTTGTACGTGGTATATTTCGGGTTGTGTGGGCTATCGTGCGCCGCGAACCGAGCAGATCCACGTCGCAAGCGTATTGCCTGTCACGTATCGGAACATCAGGCCCAATCCACGCGGGATGACCAACATTCGACAACGGTCGCGAATCATCAGTCGACGACAAGGCTACATGCTGCATTGGCATAGGGCGCTATAGCCTTCTTCTGATCTGCTCGCCTTAAGCTCCGCACTTCCAGTAACAGATATCTCCGTCGACAATCTCGTACGGCTTTCCCTGTTGTCGCAGCTTTCCGGCAGCCTTGACCTGGGCCTCCGTGCCGTACTCCTTCAGGTCCTCGTACGCCATGATCTCACCACACACGAACTTCTGCTCGAAGTCGGAGCTGTTGTCAGTCTCGCAGACGTGCTGTCCAGTCTCGGTGAGACTCACTGAATGACACCAGCGGCGGCGGGGGCCTTAATACCCTTCCTCACCGTCCATGCTCGGACCTCATCCGGCCCGCCTTGAAGTCAGTCACGGGTCTTCGCGAGCGAGTACATGGCCCGACTCACAGGTGAAGTATCGGATCAGCTCAAGCGAAGCATAACCGGCCGTGGTGATCTTGCCGAGGGCGCTCGGGTTGCCCTTGGCCATCCCGAGCGTCTCAGCCTCGGCGATCTTCTCCTCGTCTGACATGTTGACCAATCGCTCCTCGAGGGCGACGGAGAAGGGGATAAGCTGGTCTCCCGGGTTGTTCTCGTCAATCCAGGCCTTGATCTTCGGCAGCCACTTGTTCTTTTTGCGGACGAAATCGCGCTCGGACAAGTTGACGAGGTAAGTGATGGGCTTGGCGGTGAGGAGGGTAAGGCCGTTGATGACCTCGACCTGAGTGTCAGCAGACGCCCATACAACCTGTTTCAAACAAGATCGGAAGATCGGCGATCGTTGTGCGCGAGTCAGAAAGTACCATGTTCTCATTTTTTGTTGGGCGTTACTCCATATTTTCGACGAGCTGGGTTTGAAGGGCAATTGTGCCCGGTCTCATCAGATAGCGCAGGGAGGGGAAGGGAGGTGACAGGATGGTGTAGAAATTAGAGCAGACTTGCCTCCTTGTTCGACCAAGTTCCCTTTCGCACGTCCTTGTTCTCCTCCGTCAACATGTGCAAGATCTTCTCGACCGTCGCAATTTCCTCCTTCCTCGCCTTGTCTGCCAGACTCGTGCTGCCCAGGTTTCGGCTCAACTTCTTCAGTCGGTCCAGCTCCTTCTCCACCCACTCAATGTCCTTCAACCTGAGCTCCGTCGAGATGATCTGCATGTCTCGCAACGGGTCGACATCCCCCTCGACGTGGATGACCTCGGCGTCGTCGAACGCTCGAACACACTGGAAGATACCGTCGACAGCTCGAACGTGCGACAAGAAAGCGTTTCCGAGACCGGCACCGGTAGAGGCTCCGGCGGTCAGACCGGCAATGTCGATACAAGTCAAGAAAGCGGGCACTTCGGACTTGGGCTTGTACAGGTCGCACAGCCACAAGAATCGCTCGTCCGGGACCGGGATTCGAGCCTCCTCCGGGTCGCTGGTGATGAGCAGGCTTCCGGCGCAAGATGGCTCGAGGCTTACATGGTGGCATATGGGAAGTTGGCGGATTTACCGAGATCGGTTTTGGAGAGGGTGTTGAAGAAAGACGATTTACCGACGTTGGGGAGACCGACGATACCAATCTGTGATGTGAGTTTTTGCTGGTGATGTACGAAGTAGGGCATTCCCGCTCACCTTCAAGTTGTTGCCTGGTCGTCCGAGGATGACCTTCTTCTCGGCCTCTTGCTTCTTCTTGGGGGGCATCTTCTTAGATTTGAAGGATGGAGATGAGGTGGAAAAGTGTCGAAGCGGGGAGAAGGAAAAGTGTTGATGGGTGAAAACTTGTTGTCGTGGAAGGCAGGGGACGTAAAAGCGAGAAACCAGTGAAGGAGTCACGCAATGAATCGTCGATAGTCTACGTGCAAGCTGAGTAGTCGATGCACGGGTAGATAGGGTCATACAACGAACCACAGACGAGAATAGAGATGAGAAGGATACAGCGAGGGGACAGCAGCGCCGCGCTTTGACCAGGCCCAGTCTCGGAATTTTGGCTGCTATGATTTCGCTTAGTGAGCCTATCCAACGAAATAGGCGTTGAGGATCACGCACACCTCAAACGCGTGCCTATCACTCACCGTAGCTAGAGCGCCGCAGCCGATATAAGCGCAATGTCCACTCGTCCGTGTTATCGACTACAACCAACATGAGCGCCCTGCCCAAGGTCTTCCTGACGCCCGAGGATGCGCACAAGATGATACAAACGGCTTTCACGAGTGTGTTCCCGTCTACGATTGAGCTTGACGACTGCGACGCTGACGAAGAGTGCGGGATAGGGCATACGTCCCATACTCGAATTTCCAGCAAGTCTGCGATGCTGGATATGCCGACGAGATAGTTGTGCTGACGACGTAGCGTAGGCGCCGCTCTCATCTGCGCCGATCGGACGATCGTCGGTGGCTGCAATGTCGAGAACGCGTCGTACTGTGAGCTTGCCTTTCCTGGATCGAGTGCAGATTGGGCGAGGAGCCTAACAAACAGCCCCAGGAGTCTGCGCAGAGCGAACAGCTATCCCGAAGGCTATCGTGCGTGTGGTCATGCAACAGGTCGACTTGGTAGCTAAAGCCAGTCCGACGGCCATACCGACTTCCGAGCTATCGCAGTGACTTCGCAACTGCCTTCCCCAAGCGTCTCGCCATGCGGCATGTGCCGCCAGGTCATCCGAGAGTTCTTCCCCTTGAACGCGCCGATCATCATGCTCTCGTCAGAATATCCAAAGCATGATGCCGGCGTGCCGGAAGTCTTGCAGCAAGCGTTACTGGCGTACGGCCTCCTCGAAGGTAGCGAACGCTCTCAGGAGGGCACGACTGGGCAAGACACGGCAGAATGGACCAAATACATCAAGGTCATGACTCTCGAGGAGCTCCTGCCCATGAGCTTCGGACCGGATCAACTCTCGCAGGCGAAGTAAACGATCTCCGAACGTCCGGGCCGGCCTCTGGATAGCGCGATGAGAACATCGGGCCGGGATCTCACTTGGGAAGGCAAGCGTCATCCCCTTGGACCGCGGTTGGGCAACGCAAGCATACTGCGCATAGTACAGTCAAAGTCACATTATCTCACACTGGCCATGAGCCGAGCTTAGTGTCCGAACGTTGTGTTGCATGATGCCAGTGATAGCATGCGGATCATGGTCTTCGCAATTCCTTGCGGTCAAATGTTCGCTGTGATTGGCCCAAAGCATATGATAAGCCCGGCGGAGCGCACATGCTGCCATTGATGGAGTGCCAAGATTTCGGTATCACGCTGTGACTCGAAGGTGGGCCGCATGGGTCACCCTTCACTAGCTTGGCCGAAGACAGGAGACAGGTGATAAGGTCACGTGAGTTGAAGCAAAACCCCTTGCCCGTTTTCCCCGGGCAAATCGGCCCTCCGTGGCAAAGGGTAAACCCAGTATATCGCGACCTGAGAAAAACCCTGCGCAACTACGTTCAAACACCGCAGGCTATGCGCCCAGGCCGCATAGTTCCGCTGGAAATGGCCTGCCCGCGCTGCATCTGCTGACGCCGAGCCAAGGCGCGGCTATTAATGGACAGGGGCTTGCCCACCTGCCGTTCTGCCGGGTATCGAGGCTCGCATGCAACAGACGCCGACGTCGTCCGTCTTCTCCGGTATCACGCGCGGCCGGCGCAGCCAGGTCGTCAGCCGCAAAATTGGGTCCACACATGCCTTTTCCTCGATGTTTCGATCGCCCACATGTACCATGCGCTCCGCGCCCTGACTCAATCTAGAATGTCTCTAGTCTTTGCCCGCTGGCGAGCCTGCCGGGAGATAGCAGTCCGGGGTAAGAGATTGGTGTGAGTATTTTTAGAGCACGACACCGCGTGGAGCGAGCTTGACTTCAGGTCAACAAGAGTGATCGGCGTGGGACTGGAATCGCGTTATTGGCTTCTGCTAGGCAGTCACCCCGAGAGAGCCTACGCCGTTGGAGCAGGGTAGAACATGTTGTACCATGCGGGTCTCGAAGCGATAGGATGAGGTGCTTATCGCACAATCGCAGAGCTATTCGGTATGTTGGAGCTAAACGAGCCTTGCCGCCATATGGTCCAAAAAGTACTTATGCGTCAGACGTTCGGTAGTGGCTGTCCCATACCCCGGCTCCCCTAGCACAAACGAGCTCTCGCCTCCGGCAAGCGATTCACCCGCGAGGAATTTTCGGTGTCGCCTCACACGATCGTCACTGTCATTGTTGAACATTGACTGCTGTGCACACGATGGGTGAGTCCGAGCTTCGGGCGGAGCCTGTCCTTCCTGGATTGGTGTGGGGCTGACATGTTTCAGCTGCGCCCAACGCTACGCTTGACTTCGAGTCGGCTGCCGTGCCTGCCACTGGCCTGCCGACTCACCAACATGAGATCGAGCCCGCTACCAAGGCGGAGGAGAAGGACATGTACGCCATCCACGGCCACGGCGAGGTAGATGTCTCGGCTGCCCGGGACCTGCACTCTCATGCCGTTGACTACTACAACGATGAGCAAGAGCCGACCGAAGAGGAGTACGCGACGCTGCGCAAGTGAGTGAGAAGAGCAGCGATGCCGGGACTTGGTGCTGACGGACAGGGTGCCCGCCGCCATCAGCTGGGCGACCATCGCCATGTGCTTTATCGAGCTCTGCGAGCGTGCTTCGTACTACGGATGCCAGTACATCTTCGCCAACTTCGTCCGAGGAAAGCTGCCCCCCGGCGGTAACGGTGCCGGAGCCGTCGCTCCCGGCCCTGCCGGTGCGGACCAGTCATCTGGTGCCCTTGGTATGGGCTCGGTCGCTGCCTCGGCCGTCAACGACACGTTCAAGTTCCTGTCATACCTGATCCCCATCTTTGGTGGTCTCCTTGCCGACACCAAGTTCGGCCGATTCAAGATGCTGTGGTTCGGTACCATCATCGGTGTCGTGGCGCACTTCTTGCTCGTCATCCCGGCGATCCCGTCCGTCATTGCTTCAGGTCACGCTTTCCCTCCCTTCATCATCTTCGTCATCCTGCTGAGTTTCGCCGCCGGTTGCATCGTAAGTTGCCTCGGCATGCGTCACAACGACCAGAGCTGATGTCCAGAAACCCGCTCTTGGCCCCCTCATCTGTGACCAGAGCCCGGTCAAGCGACCGATCCTGAAGACGCTGCCCTCGGGAGAGCGAGTCGTCGTCGACCCGCAGGCCACTATCTCGCGATACCTCCAGATCGTGAGTGCGATGCGTCTTCACTCCCTTCACATGGTCTAACATACAGATGTACCTGTGTATCAACATTGGTGCCATGTTTGGCCTCGCCACCACCTACTCTGAGCGATTTGTTGGATTCTGGCTGGCCTACCTCGAGCCCGGAATCCTGTACGCATTCTCGCCCCTTGTCCTTATCTGGGCCAGCAAGAAGCTGTACAAGGCGCCGCCCCAGGGATCCGTCTTGACCGAGGCGTGGGCTGTCTTCCGACAGGCCTCCAGGAACGGCGGATGGAAGAACATGTTCCGACGAGGCGTCAGCTTCTGGGATGCTGCCAAGCCCTCCGTCATCGAGGAGCGAGACGGCGCTATCGACCGGACCAAGATCATCTGGGATGACCTCTTCGTTGAGGAGCTCAAGCAGACCGTCTCGGCTTGTGGTGTCTTCTTCCTCATCCCCATCTTCTTGCTCTCGGACGGTGGTATCGGAGCTATGGAGAACACGCAGTCGGCTGCCATGAGGCTCGACGGTGTCCCCAACGACGTCATCAACAACTTCAACTCGCTCACCATCATCGTCTTCACGCCCATCTTCACCTGGGGTATCTACCCCTTCTTCGAGAGGATCGGATGGCCGCTCAAGCCCATGACGCGAATGTTCATCGGATTCCAGCTCGGCACAATCAACATGATCGCCGGTGCAATCATTCAGTGGCGAATCTACGAGACGAGCCCGTGTGGCTACGAGGCCTCGACCTGTGCCGAAGTCGCCCCCGTCTCCCTCTGGTGGCAGGTCATCCTGTACGGTGTGCCCGCCATCGGTGAGATCCTCGTCATGGTCACCTCGTACGAGCTTGCCTACACCCGAGCCCCCGCACGAATGAAGGGACTCGTCTACGGTATCTGCCTCTTCAACTCGGCCATCGCCGCCATCATTGGTCTCGCCTGCGCCGACGTCATCCAGGATCCGTACCTCATCTGGCCGTACGTCGCCCTCGCCTGCGCCTCGTTCGTCGTCGCCTTCCTCTTCCCCACGTACTTCAGGCACCTCAACGAGCCCATGCGAGACTTTGCCGACCCCAACCGAATGGCTGGTCAGCAGCAGCCCAACTACAAGGCCCAGCTTGTTGCCGAGGAGGAGCAGGCTCTGGGATCTGCCGAGCCCAAGCGATAAGGGCGGTGCATGTGGGAGTCGGACGCTGCCGTCACATCCGGTGCTTCATTTGTAGATTTTCTTGTCCAAGCACTATACTAGTTCATGCAAGAAATGCCCAGTTACAAAACAGCGCTCGAAGCACCGTAAAACAAGCATCTCGGGGCACTTCAGGCTTCGCGACATTAGACTGACCTCGGATCACCCGCCCTCGATCAGACTTATGTTATGACTGTGGCGGCATGCGACCAATGTTCGTGGTGGTCAACGAGACGACCCCTAACTCATGCAAGACCCCAATCCCTCTGCGGTGTCTCGAGGTGAAAGCGCAGAAGGATGTCTCTTGAAAAATCGGTGCTGAACATGCATCCCGTCCCCGTCATGTGTCGCCGCTGGACAGCGGAGCGATGGTGAGTGCAAGAGCGGAGACGGGGCCCGTCATGAGCGAGTCAGGGAGCGTGGCGAATAACAGATATCACGACCTCAATCGACTCGCTGAGCATCCCTGGACTCTCATCATTTTGGCCCGACTCCAACGACAGAACACGTGCATGCTGTTTCTTCCAGCTCTCTTGAGCAGTCGGGCAAGTGATAGCTCTACTTGACATCGCATTCACTGGGGCTTCCCGCTCCACGCTGCGCCAGAGCCTTCGATTTTCTCACGATCGACGTTTCTTTGCCGCCTCGTACCATCTCACAGTGGTTTCCAAGTCCTCGCCCGATTAGCCGCCTACGTGCCGCGTATGACGTCGTCAAGGAGCTGACAGTTTCCGGCCTCCCTGCTCAAACTGCTTTCGGACGCCATGTGTCTGTACCGCTCTACCGCCCGGCCTTCGACGCCATGCGCCGTCCTTTGCCGCATTTCAACGGCTAAGAAAACTGCTCGTAAGCGGAAAGGGAGCACAGGTCTTCTGCGCGGGCCAAATGTGTCTACCTTCCACCGATGCGGATACGTTCGCCGCGCGGCAAGCCTTCGTCCTGTGCTCACTGCTCCCGTGCCATGACCGAGGAGGAGTGGAGAAAATGGGGAAGAAGGCGAGTCATCGCGCGCAGCCTCTACGGCTCCAAGCTGTCTCACTCAGCGGTGGAGCGTCCTGAGCCTTCCCGCCCATCTATGCCCGTCGGTATGCGGCACACCTGCTGGATTGTATAAAGCGCCTCCCGCTGAAAAAGCATGTATGTATACCCCACATCGGTCCTCCTTCGCCAAACCCTTTGCTAGTGATCTATCGTTAGTGGTGCACTTTGCAAGCCATGACTAGCTACCAGTCTACATCCATGCCTAGCGACGGAGGCAAGCCGTCCAAGGTTTGTTGCTGCTTTGTAAAGCGGATAACCCCGTTCTCACCGATGCTGTTGTCAGATCGCAGCTGATCACCAGAAAGAAGTGAAGCGCCAGCAAAAAAAGGCGCAGAAAAAGATCAAGAACACGACGGACACAGACACGAAAGACAGTTCTGGCGCTGGCTCTTCAGCCACGAATTTGTCGAAGGCGAAGTCCTCCAAAGACAAGAAGAACAAGAAATGAAAGCGAGGTGGCCTTCGAGGGACCCGCAGCAACACACAGGACCGAGCGTCGGGGCAAGCTCTCTTGCACGTGGTAGAGTACTGGCGAGTTGATGAAATGCATTTTAGTGCGAGAGGATGGATGATCGTACCTACAGTCAATTGAACTCGGCGGGTCCTGTTCGAACAAGCGCGCCGGCTTTCGGCGC
>CAUG01000155.1:0-20536 GCA_000442785.1 Papiliotrema flavescens NRRL Y-50378
GATAGGCTACACCACGCTTCTGACAAAGTCACACATGATCACCTACGTTGTGAAAAGCTTCATGTGCTGCTAGAGAGGTGTCAATGATATCCACCCAAGTGAGCGAGCTCAATCTTGCCTCATCAAGTAGATTTTCCTGGACCGGACCCAGGGTGGTGAGCAATGTCTCACCAGAGACCTCCGAGGCCTGGGTGTCCTGGCTGTGCTCAGCGTTTGGCGTCCTGTCGTGAAAAGTGTCAGAAGCGTGGTGTAGCCTATTGATAATTGGGACCCAGTTGATTTGTTGCAATAACTGGGCATCCCAAGAACAGTTAGCTTCTTATTACTGTTGCAACCACGTACAGTCCTACTCTCTGCTTTCTACGATGAAAGGTTTCTGGCGTGCGCATCATGGGTGGGGCAAATGAATGATTGTGGAGCAGTGATGCAACATGGACCATCTGCGGCAACGGAGCAGTCACAGTCTGTAAGATAAGCGCAGATAGGAGTCACTCTGTTTGCCTGACCAAGAGCGGTGGAGCTGGACCCGGGCTGTGGGGCCAACAACAATGGGCGTCTCCATATTGGGATCAGTGAATCCACAAACAGGAGCTGCGTCAAAGGCCCTGCCTCTGCGTGACCAGCAGAGATTGTCCTTTGCCTTGGGAGGTCACGTGCTGCCCCCAGAAGAGCTGTCAAACAAGCTTCCCACCCAAGGTAGATGTGCAAGGTAAGAGTAGCCTGACGTCAAATGTAGCAATGACCCAGATTGTTGAAATTATCTGCAAGACTAGCTTGCAGTTCCGGAGTTTCACGACCTTTAACCAAGAATTGGAGCCTCAAACAACATCAAGCACCTCAGCCTCAGCTCTCTTGGCCAAAGCCCTCACTGTGATGCTCCAAAGAGACGCCGCCTCAAGCCAATGTTGTGTTGACTCCGCCTGGCCTGGCCAGTCAGATGGTAAACATCAATTGCACAAGCAGAAACATGATCTGCTCTGCTCACACAATACATCCAAAAACAAAAGCTATGGCCTTGATTGTTCAGATGTTTTCTTCCCATCAGATCATTGTGGTGCGGTTCACCTGGTCAGATATTGCAGCACAAGCTAGCTGACAGCCACCCAGACTTCCAAATCCACTACAGCCGCCCCACATCCATCATGCAACAACATGTCAAGACAAAGAAGGGTCATTTTCAAACCCCTCTACCGTCTGTTGGACAGAGCCCGCGGTGTTGTCCAACATTGTCTTCATGATCTCCTTGGCCGACATACCGTTGGGAAAAGCTTCTGTGCCTGTACCGCAAGTTGTTGGACAGCGCGCACACAGAAAATTGGCAGCATGCAAGTCTTGCAATTTGTGATTGTCCCCGCTGAACAAGGTCTGCCAAGACTTAGCTGTCCTTCTCAGCGCTGGACCTGAATCTTCAGATCGGGACACTTCAAATGAGATCTGCCGCGTGTCCCCGTCGGCCAGAAAGCTGTGTTTGTTCATGGGCTTCAGGTGAAGGTAAGGATGGCAAAAGCCTAATCCTATACTGTGGTGCGTGAAACCCCAGATGGTCACCGTGTCTACTCATCAGCCTTGGGTGTAGTTGTTTGCTTGCCCTGTCCTGTACGGGCATTGACACCATCTGCCAGGAGTGTCCACGACTCTAGCAGATCCTTTCCTCGCTCACACTCCCAAATCTGGTCCAGCATGTAGGAGTGATCAAAATTGACCTTTTTGTAAAGCTCCCTTTGCTTCATGCCAAGTGTTTGCAGATTGACATCACCAATATCGGCATGCTGTCCGGCAAGCCTGCATTTGCCAAACGTCTTGTTGGCAATTGAACCTTTAGCCCACCACAAAGCTGTGTCCCGCAATTGATCATAGAGGACCACCGGGATGCCATGGGCTTCACCAAAGGCAGCTTCCAGCGCAACTTCCACCGACTTGGCCATGAAAATTGCGCTGTTGAGAGGCGATACCAAGATCATATCCGGCCGCTTTTTGCCTTTGGACCACGCTTCATGGATCCCCACTGCTGTCTGCCAGCTGTGACGACAGCCTTCAATAGTCTGACCGGAATCTGACTCCACAAGTTGCTGACATAATCAGCGCATAGAAGCAAGAAACTGCTTACTTCTGAACTGCCGTTGCTGGGCGCTGCTTGTCAGCTGTTGCATGCAAATCTGCCGCAGTTTGTGTCCCAGAAAGTGCACCCACAACCTTCTTGCATGGTCAACATGCCCTCAAGCACAAAGCGTTCTGTGCTCTTTGAATCGTCCCTCCCCCAGTGAGACTGCTTTCAGCAACAGGGTTTAAGTCATCACAGCAAGAGGACTGACATCAAGAAACTTGGCCATGGCCTCAGGGTGCGGCCTCACCAGCTCGCATTCTGTGTGACCAAGGTTCTCGGTTTCAATCCTGTCCAGATTCAAGAGAATTTCCTTTTCTTCTCGAGTCTTGGCAGTCCCATAGAGGCTTGCGGAGGCTTGTTGCTTGGTCAACAAGTTCATGATGGAGGGCAGTCAATTCAAGATCTGGGTTGTGTTGTGGTGCAAAAGAAAAGCAAAGTGAAAGTAATGTGGGGGGTTATCAGCGGGGGAGTCTAGTGACCCATGCCTATAAGACCCTGCATCAGTCCACACGGGTGTGTACATGCACAAAGGTTGCCAATCAAGAGCTCCATATGGGCCTCGGACGTCCTTTGATCCTGGTTCTGTATAAGATATGATGTATGGCCTATGGGCAGACCCCACTTTGCTGGTGGCACCTATCAGACAGATGCGGGCCCCATGAGCTCCACCGGGCCCGGGCTCACGACAGAGCGCATTGACCGGACTTGGAAACCCAATCAAAGACTCCCCCATGTGTCTTTGACAGTTCAATGGGGGATGTCTAGCACATCGTGAGCATTGACATTCACAACGCTATGAACCCGCCGTTGGTCCAAAAAGGGGCCCAAGACAGCCACAATTTGCACTTGATGTCATGACTTTTGGGAGTGGAGCGCTGAAAGATGACTGGTGGTTATTTTTGGGATGGTGCGTTCAAATTAGGCTCCACCTCAGCGCCAAGGAGAGGTCCTCGAGACCTTTGGCGAGCTTGGAATATCCGCCGTGATTCTTTGAGCAGATCTGAACCGCAACTGAGGCTGTTCATGTGACGCACAGTTGTGCACCAACCGCTTCCCACTTTCAGTGCGGCGCAGGAGGCCCCCAGCTGACCTGGCAAAGTCTATCAGCCTTTACTTGAGCAAAGAACTCCTGGAGACGCTGTTCAAGCTTGTGTCTTAGCGCAGAGGGTAGTCTTTGGTCTAAATGGACCGGACATGAGCTGTTAGCCAAGGCGTCAGTGTGGAGTACTTGTGATACATGGAGTGATCACGATCTCATCGGCGGATTTGTTACATGTGGAGCGGCCCATCTCTGGCCTTCTGTGGGAGCAGCTATTTACGTGTGGGTCAGACGTGTGAGGAGGGGCGGCCTTATCAGACTAAATCGACAAATCAGGGCGGGCAATGCCAAAGCCTTTGTGAGGTTGGTCATGACGACGCTCACATGGAGCGGAGGAGCAATGGTGGAGCAATGGACGGCAAAAATAGTACTTGAGAGATCATGGTGGATTACCACAAAGGGTTGACAACACAAGGACAAGCTATCGCCTTGTCATTGGAGCCAGTGGCGCCATTGTCATCTCTGTGCCAAAAGCGGCCAAGGTGGACAGCCTAAGTGATCCCTGGGGGGGCTCAAACAGCGTCACCGGCCCGCGAGGCCAAAAGATTGGTCCTGCGCTCTCCCGGGAACGGTCTCCTCATGGTGATGCCTAGTCACTGGTGGCAATGATGGCCGAGATGGTCGCACGACGGTCAGAGTGACACACTCACGGTCCCAACGGCACGGACTAACAGCTAGACTTGGGCAGTGAATACAACACAACAGGACACCAATGATGAGCGCACCGCAGGGCCAAAGGTCGACGATACTCCCACCCAAATGCATGTCAATCAGATGGGCACTCTCAGGAACTCCCCTTGGCACTTGCAATCGTACCCGGACTCAGGCAACGGTAATCGCAGACGGAGCAACGAAGGAGTCAAGGGCTCTGCCATGGCTTTGCGTGGATGCGTGGGATTCTGCGTCTCTCTGGCCGGAGTACTTGACACTCTCGAGCAGCTGACCAGCATGCTCAGAGAACCACTTGTCAAAGCTTTGATGCAACGGATTGACCTCTTTCTTTTCGGGATTGTTGTACAGCAGTCGCCAGCCAGTGGGTTCAAATGTGCCAGCTGAGTCATCCAATAGACCCTTGCGCAACATTGTGTACTCGTAAGTCTGCCCGTTGTTGAAGCTGTGCCCGCCGCCACCTGTGCGTAGGAAGCTGGGGTCATCAGCAATCAGCTTGCCCGTGACGTGGTCGCCGATGTTGGCGTGTCCACATATGTCTATGACCACACCTGCGCGTCAGCCGCTGTCATGCCCAGCCCTGCGCTCTCACGCCTGTTTCCTGTTCTCTTGACGTATCCATCTGCGACCTTTGTGATTGTGTCCACAGTCTCGCTTGCGCGCTGCGACTTGTGTGCAGTGCGCTCTCTCCGGAGTCTTCCCCAGGCAGTGTCGTCCGTTGCTGAGCTGTTGCCCTTGATGCGAGGACCGTCCAGGTCTCTCAGTGTGATGGCAGAGCATCTGCAGCCGCCTTGCTCCCGGAGTTGATCGACAAACACAAACGGGTGCCTCTTGCCGGTTTCAGCGATGCTCAGCACGTCGTGTATGTCCCTCAGTGGCGCGATGGTTTGCTGATTCCTGAGGTGGGTAGAGCACAGGGTAATGTCAGGCCTCTCCAGCTCTCCCGAGATGTACCTGGCGCCGAAAGATTTGGCGCCGTCCTCGGCGCGCTGGGTGCCCGCAGTGGTCAAAGGGGCGTCCGGGATCTGAGGTCAGTGACAATCCGGCCGAGGACTCTGATGCTCACCTTGCAAGTGCGGCTGATATTGTGCTCGCCTGGCAGTCAGCCCTCGGCTCTCCAGCGGCGCAGAATCTCTCACCTTGCTCATGTCGTTTGTACCTGATTACGAGCTCGTAGTCGGGAATGCCGTCGCCCAAGCTCGTGTCTGTGCCAAAGTGTGTCTACATGGTTAGAAGCCTTTATCATCCTGAGCAGAGGAGCATGGGGCTCACGTTGAGGAAGTCGTCAATCTCTGTGTCGTGAGGTCTGACCAGATCACACCAGGGGGTGGTGGAGGGATGAGAGTCGCTGATAACCTCTGCGGGTGTCCTGTCGGCCACATTGGGCTGCAAAGGGCTGATGCTAGGGCTCGACGGTGTGGTCAAAGGACTGCCGACTAATGACTTGAACTGGTCACTGTGCACCGGTGTTCTCGACGTTGGGCCTTTCTTGTAACGCTCGATAGCGTCGGTGAGCTCTTTACGGGACTGAAGCTTGTCAGTCCCAAGCCGGATGATGTCCCGCAGCCTTTGGGCAAGCCCAGGGTCCACTGTAGGCGGGGTTGTACTGGAGTCCCGGCGAGTCAGCGTGTCCCGGCTGCTGGTGAGCGGGTCAGTGCTGGGCCACCCGAGGGTGGGGTTCATTGTGAGAACAGAGGCTGTTGCCATCTTGTTGGATTTGGCGTTGGTGGCAAGTGATCAGGTGGTATGAGGTAGATTGCAGTTCATGGGGAAACGGGTCGAGAGTCATATATCAAGAGAGCGCTCCACATACGAGCGCTCCACGCACAAAGGCGCATCAAAGGGTGGTCACTACTGGTGCATGCTGCCACACCAGGTGCAAGCATGTGGAGCTTGTGGTCAACGTTCACCGCCGGGTGCACCGTGCAAGGCCGTGATCCTCCTTTGTGTCCGGGGAACATTCTGCCTGTCACCCCATGGCCCGGCCAGTACGTGTGTGCCCCTCGCATTGCAAGGTTGGCCCATAAAGCTGGCGAGTACGCTGCGCTGTGTTCAGAACCGATCGCAAACGTTCATACACATCAATGCATCCTGGTCAGTCATCCACAATGATCTGATCATCCGGGCCCAAGCCATGAGATCACGCAACGGCAATGCCGTTCGGGCTGGCAAAGGTGTCCATGGCTTTACCTGAGTCTGGCACGACGGTGTCGGTCTTTGTCGTCTGTCCTTCTGAGCGTTCGCTCTTGACCTTCTTGAGCCACTTGTGAAAGTTGACACGGATCGCATCGTTTCGAGCGCGCTTGTCCACGTAGAGGACCTCCGCATCCGTGGGCGTGGCGGTCTTGTTGGAACCCGATAAGCCCTTGCGCTCGAACGTGAGAAGGGTCGATTGACCGTTGCGCAGGCGTGGACTGACGCAGCCTTCCAATTCACTGCCGCCGAGGTGTGACTCGGGCAGTCCCTTAGACACGTAGTGACGGCCCAGGTTGGCGTGGCCAGAGAACAGGAGGGTCACCTCTATCGTCAATGCAATGTCTGGACTGCGGACTCACCCTCCTGGCCGGTTCGCGCATGAATACCATCCATGGTGTAAAGTTTGATCGCCTCGAGAAGATCCGCTCGCTGGTCGAGCTGAGGGCCGTGCTCGTAGAACAGCGAGTTCCACTCCGAGTCGTCCTCAGCAAAGCTCTGGCCTCGAAGGCGAGGCGCGTCAAAGTTGTCGGGGGATGTAGCAACAGAAGACGCCACGCAACCGCCTTGCTCGCGCAGCGCGTCAAGGTACATGAAAGGATGCTCACCGTCTTTGGCGAACATGTTGTGCACCTCCCTGCACGGGCCGGTGGTCTGTTGGCACCTAAGAAGAGGAGAGCAGTAAGTCATGTCCGGAACCAGCGATGGGTCCTGCTTGTAGCGCTCGTACATGTGCATCGCTTTTTGCTTGACCGCAGTTTCACCTCCCCGAGTCAGCCATGCATCATCAGCCTGTCATCAGCGCGTATTGTCGGCGCTGACTAACTGTGCACATGTGACCGAGCTTGTTGTGGATGCCTGAGGGTCAGTCCAGCCTGCACTGGCGGTACTTGCCATATTCCTGGCGCTCGTAGATGGTCCTGCCGATGTAGCCATCCTTGCCCGCGCCTTTGGTCTTGTCAGTTCCGAATTTGGCCTGAGGTGAGTACAGACTCGGGTGGTATGTTAGGCACAGCGTACGTCGAGGAACGCGTCAATCTCGTCCGTCATCGGCTTGGTCAGCGTGCAGAACGGACTCTCCGTGGCGCCTTCGGCGAGAAAGTTCAGACTGCTGCCGGCTGTCGCCTTGTTCCTGCGAGACTGCACGTGAGGCTCTTTCTCGGTCAAGCGATCGCCGAGGCCCATCAAGTCTTGGGTGTATTGTCGCTCGGCCGCAGAAGCGTCAGTGTTCGCGGTCGGCGTCGGCGTGGTTCGGACACCAGAGGAACCGGGGTGAGCTTTCGTAGCCGCCGATGGTTTCGTGACGGCCGACATGCGACTCGCGCGGGGCGACCTTTGCTTGCTGACCCGGTCCGAGATTCGAGCTGGGCGCAACGACTGATGGGGTTCGGCGTGACTGGAGGGTGGTGCTCGGGACTTCTGCGAATCCGCGGGACTCGGCAGAGTCTGTGCGCTTGCGGAGGACTTGCGGGTCTGCTGCAGCGACGGCCGCTCTTGAAGTCGACGTTCAAGCCTCTGTCGTCCGGTCCTGCCCCACGCAGACAGGAGTTGGGCTGTCAGCTCTGGGGGGATCGTGATTCCTGGCGCCGTTCCAGGAGGGAGCGATGTGCCCAGCATGCGCACGATGTCATCAGACAAACTGGTGGGGGCGATGTGGCGGTCAGACCTGAGCGGGTCCACCGCAGACATTACTGTCGTCGCGGCCATTGTGAGGTGGACTGTGTGAGGGTAGGGGAGAGATGGGTGAAGTGCGAATGCAAGTTGGCGGAACGCTCTCGGAAGGCATATATGCAGAATGCGCGCTCCACGATGCAGGCATACAAAGGTTGGTCGCTGAAAGGTTGATCAGAGTGGTCAGAGTGGGTGCGAAAGGATGGTGTGCGTCATAGACAGCAGAGCCAGAAGGTGTGCGATCTTCACGCGCGCCTAATGGCACAGCTACTGGCCCGTTTTTGATCGCTGGCCGCGGCGAGTGAGCCGGCGGCTATTTCGGTCAAACCCGCAAATCCGGGTTGGTAACGGGTTGAGTGGACCGAAGCACGATAAGCCGACCGGTAGCACACATTGCACAACCGTTTTTGGCCCCGTGTATAGCGGATTCCTTTTGGACATCGCATCGCACCATCATCCAGCTCGACAAAATGACCAGACGCACCAGCATGGCGAATGGCGCACGAGAGGTCGCCAACGATGCGGCCCCGGCTGGCGTGGTTGACGGTACGGCTCCAAGCGATGAGCGATCGCCCTTGCTCCAGCGTTCGGACGCGGTAGGATACTCGACGGGTCCTGACCCAGAGGCAGTGGACGGAAAGCTTGCCGAGGGTCGGCACTTCAACCTCGCTGGCCTCACGCCGAATCGATTCTGGATTCTGGTGCGGCGAACACGTTCTGCACGACTTGGGCTGACGAGCAGATGTCGGCGTTGTGGATGTGCTCTTTTTTGGTCGCCTTTGACGGGCTTATCGGTGAGTCGCACTTGGCCGAACGCAGGATACGTGGGCTGACAAACAGTCGCAACGCTCCTTGGGTCGATCTCTTCGTCGTTTAGGGCAACGAACCTGGCTTCTTGGCTCGGGACCTCGTAGTGCGTTTGGCGCTGGGCCTTTCGGCCCTTTGCCCCACTTCCCCACTCATCCAAACGCACGCGGTACCGTTCACAGACTGATCTGCAGCATGTTGTCCGTCTGCTGCTTTACGCCGATCTACGGGCGTCTGTGCAACATTATCGGCAGACAGGCGTCCATGCTGATCGCCTTGGGTATCTTTGGTGCGTCTAAGTAAGTCACACGAGCACAGGCTCTGACGAGCAGGTTTCGGCAATTTGCTCTGCGCTGTTGCGCCCAACATGCACTTCCTGATCGCTGCTCGGGCTATTGCCGGGATGGGCGGAGGAGGCATGTCTACTGGTGAGCCGCGTCGTCATCTCCTGGTGGCTTGCTGATCTCTAGTCGGATCCACCGTCACCAGCGATCTGATCCCGATGTAAATTGCTAGAGACCGTATCTACCAGGCTGACCCATCAGCCATCTGCGCGGCATCTTCCAAGGCTTGGGGAATATTGCTTTTGGCCTGGGTACAGGTCTCGGAGCACCGATTGGAGGCATCATCAACGACTCGCTCGGCTGGCGCGTGGCGTTCGGCGGCCAGGTGCGTTACTCTAAGAGGTCGTCGCTCACACCAGATCCCCATCTTTATCCTCGCCGGGCTTGCAGTCTGGTTCAACGTCCGCTACGTCGTTCCTTCCGACCCCACCTCGGGCGCAGCCACCCCGCGCGCGAAACAAACTCCCTGGCAGCTGATCAAGCGGATCGACTGGCTTGGATGTATCCTTCTTGCCGGCTGGGTCGGCTCGGCGCTCGTCGCCGTCTCGCTCAAGACCAACTCGACCTCGGTCGATGCGTACTCGTGGTCCAGCCCCATCATCCTTGGACTATTCGCCGTCGCCGCCGTCGTGTTCGTCATCTTCCTCGCGGTGGAGCTTAGATGGGCCGCCGAGCCGGTCATGCCGTTTGAGATTTTACGCTCGAGGACGCCGGTGTCTGTTGCGATCAACAATTTGGTCCTCTCCATCGCTCTGTTCGGCTGCGTGAGTTGCAGATCCCGATGGCCGCGTCGCTTACGCCAGATGTACTCGGTTCCGCTGTACTTTACTGCTGTGCGCCAAATGTCGGCCGCGCGGGCGGGAGCCCATCTCATTCCGAACGCGGTGATCGGCATGCTGGGCTCGCTCGGGTGCGGCTTCGTCGTGAGGCACACCGGCAAGTTCTACTGGCTCAACTTTGCCGGTGGCGTGGTTGGCGTCCTGTCTGCAATCCTCTTGGCCACTTGGGGCACTGAAACTCCTGGGTGAGTGCTAAGTTGCACGGTGACCAGTCTGACATCAGATGGCAGCTGTGGATCGGCTTCACGCCGATGAGCTTCTCCATGGGCGTCGTGACGACCCTGACGATCGTCGGGCTGGTCGCGGATGTGGGCAGAGAGCACATCGCCGTTGCGACGAGCCGTGAGTCTGGTCGAAGCAGGGCCGTGGTAGCTCACTCGCAGTGTCATACGTCTCGCGGACGCTGGGTCAGGTCCTCGGTGTCGCCCTCTCGGGCGCTTTGCTCCAGGTCGTCCTTCAGCGGGAGCTCTCCGCGCGGATCACCGGCGAGGGAGCAGAAGAGGTACGTGAGGCACGAGAGACGTGCGCTGACAACAGCTTATCGCGTCCATTCGCGAGTCCTCGGCGTCGATCCGCGACCTGCCGCCCGCGTTGAGAGCGGCTGCCATCACGTCGTACGAGAAGGGCCTGCACGCCGTGTTTGTCGCCGCCATCGGGCTCAGCATTCTGTACACGCTCGTTGGCCTGGGCATGCGCAACGTCAACCTCCAAAGCCCCGCCCCGAAGAAGGTAGACGAGGAGGATGAGACGGAGTAGGGCGCGGAGGAGCAGTATTCAGTCAAGCATCACATTCGTCTCCATCCATGCATCCGCAATATATTTTACGCGCTACGCGGGTGCGACATCGCCATCGTACCGTACCTCTCGCGGCGCCCGTCTCCACTTCCCACACGTCGTCCTCGCGCTCCAACGTCTCTTCACCAGCCACACTCATCTCCCCTCATTTGTCTTCTCCGAGCACACAAGTGCTAGCCGGCGAGGGCTGAGCACAACCTTGACGAAATGGAAGCCTACTTGGCCTCCTCCAGCTCCCGCCCCTTGTGGGAGGAAAAGTCGGGCGAAGCCTGGCCTTCGGCGTACAGCGGAGCCGAGGCATACGCGCTGCTCGACACGAGGTTGACCGTGGAGCCGTCGAACGCGCCCGAGATCTCCTCGAGAGTATACCCCTTGGTCTCGACCATGACTGCGGTCAGCTTGGTCTGCAATACCCAATGGACGACTTACAGTAGTAGATGAGGAAGAACTCGATGATCACACCGGGCATGTACACGATGTAGTACTTCCACCCGATCTTGTCGAGAGCAACCGAGTCGACGAACATTGTGTAAATGCCGAAGATCTGGTTGGCCGTGTTCCACACGAGCATCCCCTTGGTTCGCATCGAAAACGTCTGCACCTCGGACGGGTAGGACCAGAGGACCGGGTTGGCAAAGTTGTAGAAGCCGAGGTAAACCCACACCATCGCGACGGTTGCGATGCCGGCCTTGTTGTTGACCTCGTCGCCGATGCTGTACATGCGGCTGGACACGCAGAGACCGACAAGACTGAGCAGGAGCGTCGGCCAGATCCAGAGCAGGATGGTCTTTCGGCCCGCCTTTTTGCCGACGAGCACTCCCGCGATCTGAGTGACCCAGGTGAACATGCTGAACCCAGCCGCGAGACCAGTCTGCGTGGTGTTGTCGGTAATACCGACAGAGGCAAAGACCACCGAGTAGTAGTAGTAGATAATCGTCGCTGCGGGTCAGCTTTGGCACAATTGCAATAAACTCACCTCCGGAAAAGCTGAGGCAGAACGTCATGAGCACGGCAAGGCCCACGCGGTGCAAGTTGGATCGCTGCCTCAGGATAGTGACCCACTTCTCCGCCTTGGCCTCGCGCTCAAGCTCGATCGCGTGCTTGATCTCGGCAAACTCGTAGTTGACAAGCGGGTCGTCGCGGTCGCCGTTGCCGTGGTACTTGACCAAGAAGTCAAACGCCTCTTCCTCGCGGCCCTTGCCGAGCAGGAATCGCGGGGTGTCGGGCATGAAGTGTGTCGCCACGAGAAGGTATACAGCCGGACCGATCTGGAGAATGTATGGAAGACGCCACTGCCACGAGGTAGTGAGATAGCTACAACCAAAGTTGACCCATGAGTTGATGACCGAGCCAAGGATCCAGTACGAGTTCCACGAGTGGGCGATGGTCGATCGGCTTCGTGGGTGGGGGATTTCCTGAACCATGACAAGCGAGGTCATGAGGAAGGAAGCGAGACCGAGACCGATGATCAGTCGGCCCGCGATGAACAGACCGAAGCCGTTCCGGCCGGGCAGACCGGCGAGGGCGCCGACGACAGAGCCGAGCAAGATGGAGTAGCTGTAGACTGTGGGTCAGGGAAGATTCTTACAACACGTTGCGCGGCTTACACCTGATGCCCCACTTGCGTCCAAAGTGGTCATCAATGTACTGAATGATCGGGCCGACGATAAGACCAGAGATGTAACCAGACGCGTTGAGCACGCCGATCCTGACCGAGCTCGGGTTGCCCAAGTCCTGGTGCCACAGGGGCGAGGTCTGCAGACCGCCGACAAGGGTGCCATCGTCTTGTGGTTAGATGGATCCATAAACACGCCACAGATCGCTTACATCCGTTTAAAACCATTCCGACCATGATGGTGCTGATGAAGCTGGGGTCAGCGAGGCCGTTGAAGGCAATTTCGCGACTCACAAGTTGAGCTTCAGTCGCCCGACATCCTGTCGCCTGGAAAGCCGGTCGCGAACGTTCGGTCTGCCGTCAGCGCACAATGTCACACCGGCCCGCATACCACTCACAGGTTATGCCAATCAGACATGATTGGACAGCTTGTTGTGAGCAGCAGACAAGGGGGAGAAGCAACTAGCGACGCAGGCATTACCCTGAATCCGCTCAACGGTGTAATCTCAGCACGAGCTGCCCAGCGTCGCAACGCCCGTGTGACGGGGAGAAGGACGCTATGGGAGCAGCTCGGCACCCGTGTTGCATCTCGAGAGAAAGGGGATGTTGAACCCGTTTCCTCTCGCGCAGAGGAGGACGGTGAAGTCACTCGTGCTGTTGTACTACCTCATGAAGCGATGCTTCATGATTCGGCTGCAAGTTTGGGAATCTAAGGATTGGAACCTTGAATCGTAGGTATCACCGTTGTCGGACCATGGTTCTGCGCGGGGCCATACTGGGTATGGCTACTGACCTCAATGAGGGTTTGGAGCGGGAATAAATGAGTATCAAGGTGGGAAGAAGAGAGAAGAGAGAAAAGGATCGATGGAGCTGTTCGAATGTCAGCGAGGGTGGGGGCGGGAATCGTGGGCAGTGATTCTTTCCGTCTTGACCCCTGAATTCGAAAAAGTCGCCGACAAATCGGAAGCCGGAAGCGAGAGCGGACGGCTAGATCTGATCCGGCGGGTCTGTATTTTGCAACCGTCATCCAGGAGCTCCAGACATCCACTGGCGCTCAGAACACATCGGCGTCGTGGCCAAAGCTCGTGCTTGTTCCGTGGCCCTCGAGCTGGGACTTCCGCGGCGTGACTGAATGCATTTCAAGGGGCTGTGCACGGATCGTGTCAGTCTTGGGATGTCGTGGCGCGTCTTGGGCGGGGGACATCCGATGGCATTATCCGGTGTTGGTGCGGATAAACATCGGCAAGATGTGAGTTATCGGTCGCCGAGGTCACAGCGATCTAGCTGACGACGATATTCAAAGTACGCCGTACATGCACTATACGGTAGTATCAGACCAGTGATATGCTCGGCTGCGAGTAGGGTCATGTGGTCACGAGCGTGCAGGTGCGCAAGTGTTGGAGGGATCGCGCTTGCGTCATGATCTCGGAAGCAGCTACTCGACCTCCACTCTATTTATCCACCCTCCACCCTCCACCTCCAGCCCTCCACTGTGGGAGGGAGGTATATATACCGGCTACACGGGGGTTTAGGTGATCGTCAGCAGCATCCTCCTTGAACTCACTGTGCACAAGAACCCCCAATCACTCGCAAGAATGGTCAACACTGTCGCTTTCCAAAAACTCCAGGTCCCCAGCCCGGGGTTCGGGTGAGTGTGGACGACGCGGCGGTGCCCTTTGCTCATCCCAGCGCGATGTCGCTGTCTGGCTCGTATGGCGCTGCAAACGACGAGGAGTCTCTGCAGCTGCTGCAGAAAGCTCTGGACCTCGGTTGCACATTCTGGGACACCGCTATTGTATACGGCTTTGGGCACAACGAGGCACTTCTTGGGCGATTCTTCCGCGAGAACCCGGGTGCGCGTGAGAAGGTGTTTGTCGGCACCAAGTGCGGCTGGGACGTAAGTGACTCGGCTCGTGTTTGTTCCGCGCTCATACCAGCTCGACTTTGAGAAGAAGGAGAACAAGGGTGTGACCAACAAGCCGGACCACATTCTAAGCTACTACGAGGGCTCGGTCGAGAGGCTGGGCTCCGCGCCTGATCTGTTTTATCTGCACCGCATTGACCCAACGACGCCCATCCAGGACTCGATCACGGCGCTCAACAGCTTGAAGGAGAGCGGGAAGGTGAAATACATCGGCTTGAGCGAGCCGTCAGCGGACACCCTGCGCGAGGCTCTCAAGGGTAAGTACACTCGCGGTCAGGGAGACCGACAGCTCACCTCAGTGGCCCACATCGACGCCCTGCAGATCGAATACTCGCCCTGGTTCATCGATCACGAGCGCGACGAGCTCATTGACGTCGCCCGCGAGAACGGCGTGACGATCGTGGCATACTCCCCGCTCGGCAAGGGTGTCCTCACCGGAAAGTTCAAGGACGCCTCGCAGTTTGCCAATGACATTCGCAGCCAGGCGCCGCGATTCGCCGAGAACTTCAAGGACAACTTGAAGATCGTGGAGGAGTTTGAGCGACTCGCGAGCAAGAAGGGTTGCACGCCCGGCCAGCTGAGTATCGCGTGGGTCGCGGCGCAGGGGGCAGTGCCGATCCCGGGTACGAAGAACGCGGGCAGGCTGGAGGAGAACTGGGGAGCGACCAACGTGTCGCTGAGCGAAGACGAGCTGAAAGAGATTCGCAAAGCGATCGAGGAGGCCGAGCCAAAGGGCAACCGGTGAGTCGGATGTAAATTGTCGTGGATGTCGTGCTGAGGGCAGGTACGGCGACTACCATTTGAGTCTGGTCGGAAAGTGATCACGCGCTGCGCATCACCACCTGGTCTCCATTGCTACCACCATATTGATCTCGTTTCAGTCGCCCGTACCCCTGACTGAATTTACCTCAGCCATACTATGCAACACGTTGTACCCGCCCACCACGTCACGCGAGGACAACTCCCCTCGACACCACGCACAGGGGTGGTGTGCAGGCGTGTGATTTGGCGGAGACGCCTAGACCAGCTGAGCACCCTTTGTGCATTCGCTGAGACACAAACATCCTTTTATGCCTGTGGAACCTTCGGTAGCCAGACAGCGTAGTCAGTGCACCCCCAGACAATTGAGACCACGTATTCGCCTGTCGTCAGTGATTCAATCTCGCCTACGCTAACTGTTGCTGACCGTTGCTGACCGTTGCTGACCGTTTCTCCCACATGAAGGAAGAGAGCAGAAGACACAAGCCGCGTCACACCTCAGTCCGCGAGGGAGAGTCTTCCCAAGCAGACTCGGCGAGGGCGTCCGATGAGGACGCCCCAGGTTCCCCCGATCTATGGTCAATCCCCGCGTTCATACCGCAGGCAGCCGATCACGCGCATCCCGAGTCGGAAGGCGCCAGTGATCTTGGAAGCTCGAGTCGCATGGCTGATGGCCCTGAACATCTCTCCGACGGCGAGGGAGACACGCTCGTAGTGCGTCCAAGCTGCTCCTAGGCGGAGGACCGCTGACTGATGGCTCAGGGATCCGACAGAGACACCGCTTCAAGCCCCACCGAAGCCCCCAACACCCCTGTGTCAAGGACATCCGAGTGGTCGGACTGGTCCGACCTATTCGAGGTCGGTGACAACGACGACGCCGCGGACGACGACGGCGCAGACGACGACGGCGCGGAGGACCCGCACGCTGTCGTTTCCTGGCCGTCGCCAACTCAACTTCGGATTGTCGAACTGCTCGAGACGCTCTCACCGTGGACGCAGCTCAACCTTGGCATAGACCGAGATGCTATGATTATCGAACATCAGCTGTGTGATGTCGTGTGGCGCGCGATGGCCGAAGCGACGCGTCCGCGTACAGAGGCAGAGCAGCCCATCCTCGAGGGGGACTACGGAAGCATCCTTCCATGTGCCACGGCCCTCTGGCAAAATGCCTTCTGGCGGGCTGCCGTTGCAGACACCATTCTCGGTCGGATAGAGAACGACCTTGATCGCAACGCCAGAGCCATAACGGCGCTGAGCGGTGCAGCATGCTCGGAGGTTTTCTTTCGCCCCGATCGCGATGTCCAGCGCTGTTTCGAACAGACCTACAAGGAGATGCTTCGTCGAGTGGATCATCTCTCGGCTATGGCAGGTTCACAGACTCCAGACCGTGCACAGGGTGGGTCTGGCTTCTGACAGCCTTGAGAGGATGCAGCGCGGCGAGGACACGTTCAGGAGCGCGGTGGATGAAGAAGTATCAGGCATGTGCTGTGAGTGTACAGTAGACTCGCCACTGAGCAGCGGCGAGATCGAGAGAATGCAACTCGTGTGATTCAACCCAGCGACGCGTATTCGCTTCTTGAGTCGTCAGTTTGTCCTCCTTCAGCGAATAATTATTTGTCTGACGTGTGTATTGCCGCAGCCTCTCGCCGCCGAGCTATGACTTGTATGCTGAACATAGCCATATCCAGGCTTCGCTAGCAGAATCTGGGAGGCAATCGGGGAGGCCGGCGAAAGGGCAACCATTGTCTCAGCGTGGCTGGTCTCGAAGACTGAGCGAATGGTGGATTTCACGACTTCCAGCTGGAGCCTGGTCGATCAGTGCGCTGGTATGCTAGTCTAGCTGGATCCGTTCTGTGCAGCCTCGGCATGGTCGTCTGCTCCGACCGCATCGTCTAGGCATACGGCTTGAAACGCTTTGCCAACCCAGACTTTGCCATTCACTACGCTGCTCACTGATATGACCGCATGTCGCGCTTGTTCCGACGCTAGGCCCACCAGAGACTCGTGTGCTTTGGCGTTTGGACGGTGTAGCTCAACGCTCGTGACGGCGTCTTTGTGTACGCATCGTCGGCAAAGCTACAGTCATGGAGGCATCGGCGCATAACATGTGACTTGGAATAGACTATAATGCTCGAGCTGAGAAAGGAGCTTCAAATCGGCGTGTGGAGCTGGTCGTAACCTCAGGGAATGCACGGCTCGACACATTCGGTCGTGGTACCTCTACACGTTGCATCCTTTCTGCAGTCGTACTTTTCATCTGTACACCATGCTAGAACACGTCGGGCAGGGTGGTGCGGGCGTTCAGTCACTCCTCCTGACTGCTCGTGTCCTCGCACCTCTGCTATCCTCCAACGACATACACTCTACGGACTCTGGCTGAACAGCCCCGAGATCGTCTGCCGCCAATTGCCATCTCGCGAACAGAACTAGACCACTGGACTTGTGACTACCCTTACAACAAGCCACCGGAAGTGATGCACAACGGCGGGCCACACCCAGTCTCCAACTCGTCAGGCTCGCTCGCAGGCTCTGTGGACCAGGGGTTCGGCTTGGACGACCTTCTGCACGTTGAGGTGAGAATTTTGACTCTAGTTGCCCACGTCAGCTGAGATCAGGCGCTCAGCGGGCCTCCCACTCAGCATTCTCCACCAGAGGGGAGCATCCACCGCCCAGGGTCGGCTGTGCCTGCATGCCCGGATAGGGGAACAAACAGCCCCGGCTGTGACCTCATCAACCCAGATTTATCCCCGACCCAGTGCCTCATTCATGACATGCTTTGCGCGCTATCGTCTGGCAGCGCCGACAGCAGCAACAACTATCTTAGCGACGACCTCAGCATGGAGGAGCGGCTAAAAATCGTCTCCTTCAATTGCTTGAGCGGCATACGCCTCGCGGCTCAGTCGAGATTGGAGCTTGAGCCTGACGAATACCAACTGCTGCGATTGAGCATCAGGCACGCATCTGCCAGCATGCTTACAAAGCCGCAGACATTGGCGGCTGCCTGCGATGCTCAGCGTGAACCCGATGTCAAAAATGGGCTTATTCTCTCAAGACGCGCCGCAGGAGTCATTGCTCGAGTCATCTGCACCTCGAAGGTGTGGTCCTTTGGGGAAGCTGAAACAAAGCAAGTCGCCGATACTGTGGTGGAGTGGTACCAGGCGACAGTCTCCGAGTCGGAAGCCAGTGCTCCTTGAGGGCGGTCAAGAGAGTTGCAAGATCAGAGAATCGTCAGATTGTACTTGCCGTAGTCGCACTGCTTTCCGGGTGATCATTTGTGACTGAGGTAAATGCCTGCGTTGGGCCTGTAACGTCCATACGCAGGAGCATGTGCATGAGAGGAGTCTGTTTTGCTGGTCAGTCACGGTCGGGCTGGCCCCTTCGTGTGCCACATCAACATCGAGTGCGCGGTCTCACCGGCGAATATCGTAGCAGCAGGTCTAGGAGCCGAGATTGCGCCATCCTTTCAGCAAGCCGAAGTCACGCAGCTGCTAGCCTTGGACTGGGGTGTGACTGTGGAGCTGCTAGACAAGGGTAGGCTGTGAGGGGATACAGCACGTAGTGGGTCCTCCCCCCAACATCACAAGCACGCTGTCTTCAGATTTCTGCACTCTTGCGCTCTGCCTCATACAGTGGTTCAACAGCATGTTTCCGAGACCGATGGGAGACAGAGATCACACGAGTACTGATACAGATCTCATGGCGACCTCCGGGCAAGAAGAGGACGTCCAAGAAACGCCAGCCTCGTCCCTGAGTGGCGACGGGACAGCGAGACCCAGCGTCTCTGCAGACAGCACTGACAGCACCCAGGGAACGTCAAGCAGACACGCGGAGCAACCCAGCGCAGGAAGTGCCCACAACGATATCAGCCCATCCACTTCGCTTCCGGAGGTAAGATATAACTGCTTGAGATTGTAGCTCGCTGACGCTCTACAGTACGTTAGGATTGGCTCCTTGTTCGACGACAAGAAGATCCTGAGGTCTGGGTTTTTGGACGCCATGGAAGGTCCAAAGTCTTACACGCGAGATGAACACACTTCAGCGGCCTCAACACGAGACGTGATGAGGTTTGTCCTCGGCATCATGACGACCAAGGACCAAGAGGACAAGTTCACTATCCAGGTCAAGGACGATTACGACGCCTTGAACATGCAGCTGGCGGACGTGGCCTCGCGCTGCGTGAATATCGTCTGCCTCGTGAAGGCAGAACTCAGACGCCTCTCGGAGCCTGGCAACCCACCGGTCGCGGAGGAGATCGATGTTGCCAAGATCTTGCCGGCGGATATTGATATCTTGACTGCCGCTCATGCTTCGGCTGACGCTTCTGACAACGAGGGTCCGCCAGAGAGCAGCAACATTCAGTCCTTCCGTGCTCTGGAAGCCATCGCGGAAGGGATCAACAAGAGTCTTCCCGATGGTGACTCAAAGCCTCAGAGCGACGACATCGACACCGCGGTCACGATACTGTTCGCAACCAAATTGAAGGACCTGGACGAGAATGGGAAATGAGAGGCGAGTGCAACTTCTGCCCACTAAGTCGTGTTGCCACAAGTGGTAGGAAGGCATTTGCTAGTGGCGAGGCTGGTCGAAGTGTGACGGGAGGTTAGGATGAAGTTGGAGAGCAGAGGAATGCAGCAGTGGATACATGGTCATATCCCCAAGGAAGCTGCATGTGATTGTAGATGAGAACTGTGCTTGAGGCCTCATGGGATAATTTCCCCAGTACTTGCAATCTTCTCAAAGCTCCACCTGAAACACTTCCACGTCGATGACACTCGGATGACAGGTCCTCCTTTCAGCAGCAAGTCGACGCTAGAAGGTGAGGCGTTTGGCTCCACCATCAGATTGTTGGGACGGTCATTGTCAAATGCGAGAGAACATTGCTGCTGATCATTCCCTATCCTCCCTTGCCTTAAGCAGCCTATTTCCTCAACACGCTCAACCAGCCACAACATGCCAGAGATCAGCGAAGCGCTACAACCCCGTCGCATGTTGCATCATCCGCACATGTGGACGGGACCGCGCGCATGCCACACGTCAAGAGTCACGGCAGGTCATTGCACGCGCCGCTCAAGAAGGAGGAGAACAATAGGCGTTTGCGCTCCATCCCCTTCTACGCGACGGCCTCGCAGGCCAACCAGTCTGTGAAGATCAAGCACAGCATGGACATAGGCTCCAAGCCACAGAGGAAAGAAAGAAGAAAGAGGAGGAGAAGGGTGTTGCCGCCCATCCTTGAGGTGGTACAAGCTACCTTGCATGTGGTTCCCACTACAATATGTGAAGAGCCTCACTTACCCTAGACCACCTCCGCCGGCTCAGGGAATGTTCCTCTGTGGTCGGCTGAGCCTCATGTCCCCATCACAGGGGAGTTACGCTGACTTTATCAACGTCCCAACTCATCCGACTTTTGACGACACACAGCCCTCCAGGCAGTGGATCGACCACGTCATCAAAACTGTGTCACCCCCATCTTGGCAGCCTGACAGTCCCCAAGTCTCGCATCAACAATGGTCCAACGCCGTCATTGGCAGCCTAGCACTCGCTCTTCCCCGAGCTCATCCTCGAATCTGCAGCCATAGACCTGGCTGGCAGGGTTATCTGCCCTCTAGCACTGCAATTTGAGCGGTGGCGTTGAGAGCACTGCCATTTGGGCGGTAGGATGCTTGTCGTAATCCAACTACGGTGCATAGGCTGACGAGAGACTATCACTCGAGGCGGAA
>CAUG01000156.1:0-20271 GCA_000442785.1 Papiliotrema flavescens NRRL Y-50378
GGGATGAATTCCCCAGTACTTGCTCAAAACTATCAGAGATGACATTGGCGTGGTTCAAGACCATCTTTGACCCCTTGAGGGGTACATACGCCTTGCCTCATTGACTTCAAGTGGACGCTGGCTACACTGGCCACCTTGGTGGTGCTCTCACTGTGACTACATGGCTTCCTTTGCTGGACAGGATACTGAGTGATGAGGCCACGGAGGAACATCAAAATCTTTGCAAAAAACTCGGAGATGAGCTTGTCCAACGACAAAGGATTCTGCAATGGAGACTCACACGGAACTGTGCCGAGCACGTTTTGAGGAACGTGAACACCTTGGACGCAACTTCACTTGACACCACTGCTCCTCTACCGATGCCTGCGCACGTATTGAAAGTCATGCAGCTCGTGGATCCGACACTCTTGCAGAGCCATCCAAGCCTTGCTTGATACCAGATATTGACCATCAGACACAGGCGACTTGAAGCGGAGCTGTGCGGAGCAACTTGCCTGCCCACATGGGTCGTCTTTCCATGACGTGGTGTGACCTACGTTTAGTGATTCATCTCATGCTAAGGGACACGCTGCAACATATGCGTAATGCTACAGAGTCTGAGGCTTTCATGATCGGGATTAGAGTGCTCAGCCTATCTCTCAGAAGTCTACTTGGGCAAAAACAGGCAAGATGCCAGAATAAGGCTGATGCTCCACAATTTGATGTCAGTGGAGCGGGTAACACCCATTAAGTGCGATATCTGTAGGGATGGAGTGAGGCATAAAGGAAGTGGCGTGAATCAACACTGCCAACGGCACTCCACAGGGCGGTCACAAGTGAGATACAGGCTCTAAAAGACAAGCACGGGTCCCCATACTTTGCCCACTCAACTTCCATCATGACAAACCCACTCAGTGATACCGAAACCGACAGCACTGGGCCTCTTGAACAGTCACTCAGGAAAGGACCACGCGAGGCCAAAGTGATCAAGGAAGTCTACGAATGGCTCAAACTTGGTCGTGAGGCGTGGGAAGACGCAGATAAGCGCATTTCTTTGTTTCTCGAGACCCCTGCTTCCAAAGAGCTGTCAAATTATCGCAGTCTACAGACTGATATCGCTGCCCGCGATATTGAGTATTTGGTCAAATCACATTGGCAGCTTTGCAACTTGATCAACACTGGCAGATTGACCACGGATTGGGGCGGGGGGACAAGTGCAATCAGGAAAGCGGACTTCAGCATTCCTCAGAGACACTGCACCCTTGGTGATTTGGAGACGCTCAACCGAAAGACCAATGCATCGATCCCAAAAGAGATGACGCCTGCGTGGTTCAAGACCGTTTGGCAGGTCCTGGCGGACAATTCAGAGGAACCAATCGACTTCAGCTGGGCCTCCCGATACACAAAAAAGATCCCCCCCCAAGTCTCACTCCGGGCGCGAGCTCCTGACCTTGACAGGGTGCTGGGCGCTGAACCTTTGGAGACAGACCACGAGGTCCGCAACGCACTGAGAGCGCGACTGGCGGAGCCCGAGTCGCTTCCGATCTGGCAGACAAGCCAGCAGTCGGTGACGCAGATTGGCGGGAATGTCACAGCTTGGACATCAGGTGCGTCTGCAAGCGACACCTTTCTCCCCATACCAGCGCATGTTACAAAGGTGTTCAAGCTCATGGACCCCACTTTCGATCCGCCTGGACTTCCAGCCGAACAGAGCGCTTGGCCGCTTACGACTGTGAGGCAGGGCCGAGCCGACGAGGAGGCCGAGCAAGCAAATCAAGAGACAGAGCAGGCGCCGGACCCACTCTCGACAGACCATTCGAGGAGGTCCGATGCCGATGTCTGGGAAGGACGACTGCGAGGGCGATAAGCGAGGGTGAGGCCGCACGGAGAGATTTATGCTCACCCGTCAACGCCTGACCCAGCCGTGGCCTGATTTTGACGTGAGATACCATACCCGCCCTGTAGCTTAATTCATGCATATACCTGATCGTTGTCGCTCACACTGATAGTCGACAGGTGGTCTGGGAAGTGGCTAGCTGTGTTCCGATCGACGACAATTGCGCGCGGGCAGCATGCAGTGCTGGGCTCAGATACCGAAGTCGCATGACATGGGGCCAGTGGCTGAGGCTGCTCCTACGCGGACATCTCCCTGGAACGCCTGTATGCAGCGTGATATGGCATTACCATCGTCCAAACCGACACCGGTTTGCCCTGCTGTATGGGCGCGCGTATCCTAGTACAACTTCTCCTGCTCGACATCTCGCATCGCCCACGCCTTTTCCCGACCCCACACATTGTCCTCGCCTCAGCTTAGAGCACCACACAAGCACGCTTCTTCAGTCTCTTCAGCCCTCCCTTCCGCAAGCTCTCTCTTATCGCCGCGTCAAACACCTCTCGCACGCCCCGCCCCTCCTTCGCACTGCACTCGAGGTACCGCCTCGCCCCAATCTCTTTTGCGACCTTCTCTCCCTCGAGCGGTGTTATTGGCGTGGTGCCCTGCGCGGCCATGAGCGATTGGGTTTGGCTGTCAGACCGCAGGTCGGTCTTGGTGCAGATGAGGAGGAGGGGGACGTTTTCGCAGAAGTGTGCCATTTCGGGATGCCACTGGGGGTCATTAGATCGTTCTCCACACATCTTGCGACCGAGTGCCACCGCCCCTCTGCACGTCGCGCCAGCCGGACCCACCTTATCCTGCACATTCAACAAACTCGGCCGATGATTGCACGCAAACACCACGAGAATCACGTCCGTATCGTTGTAACTGAGCGGGCGTAACCTGTCGAAATCCTCTTGCCCCGCCGTATCCCACAGCGCCAGCTCTATTATCTTGCTCGGGTCTGTCGGCGACGGGAGGATCGTCACGAGGTTCTCGAACACTGTCGGAACGTATTGCTGCGGTCAGCGGGGTGTTGATGTCTCACCGCACGGTCTGGTCCAAGGGCCCATCGTCCGGTCGCCCGGTCACCCGGTCGCCCGGCCTGCTGGGCCATGGTGGCTCAGCGATCGACCGTCTCGACCTTCCGCGGCGAAGATGTAGGCTAGAGGCTCACCTCTGGAAAGCGGTTCTCGGCGTATACCGTCAAGAGGCACGTCTTTCCGCATCCTATGATCAGAAGAGCACACCAACGTGTGCGTGGCAGCTCACCGCCGTCGCCGACTACGACGAGCTTGCGCTTGATATCCGGCCGGCGGGTCATGGCGGTCTCGTACTGGGTTTAGCGCGATCGCGGCGTGGTCCGGGGGTACCCACCCCCATGACGTTATGCGTAGGCATCGACGTGGACATCATCTTGCAGAGAGCGGGTGGGCCGTGTGATAGCTGATATCTGTGTGGAACGGTCTAGATGAGCTGATGATCCTTGTTGATTTCGTCGTTGGGTTGAGTTGATCAATACACTCCACGCGTGACTGTCTCTGTTACGATGAAAGCCAGACGCGCCCACAACACACGCGGAATCAATTCCACGTGGCGACTTTGATCGGCCAGATATGAGCGGAACCAGATTTTTCCGCCCGGATTTGTTGACACGAGCTGTCTGTACTCTACAGCTCCAGCTTGACGTCTGCATGCTGCATCACTCCACCACGCTCGTATGGTCCACAGACATCGTCGACCATGTCGGTCATAGTCGCGAACAGGCAGCCTCCACTGCTGCCGACACAGGACGACCGCCAGCGTCCCCCATCTCCTCCACTCTTCGCCCCCCAGCCCGTTCGCCCCTCCGCGGTCACGGACCAACAGCCCATCGCGTCATCATCGACATCTTTTCCCTCGGGGTCGCCCACTCGCCGACCGCTGTCGCGCACGGAAAAGAAGTTCAGATGTAATTTTGCAGGATGCGACAAGGCGTATTACAAGCCGTCCCGGCTGGCCGAGCATGAGCTCACGCACACTGGCGAGGTGAGCTGACGGACGCCACTCGGGGAGTTGGAGCTGACCTGCAGCGGCCGCACACCTGTCCATACTGCTCCCAGAGCTACCTCCGCGCGTCTCACCTTACTGCCCACCTGCGCACGCACCTGTCAGAGGAGGATCGGCCGTTCGCCTGTGATAGACCCGGTTGCGGCAAAAGGTTCTGGACCAGCACGCACCTGAAGCGGCATCAGGAGGTACACGACGAGGTGCCGACGCATAAAGTGAGCTTGGGCGGCTTAGGTGCTGAGCAGACCTCGCGCTCACGCCAGTGCGAGCACTGCGAGATGGCATTCACGAAAGCGCACAATCTGCGAGACCACATCGTTCTGGCGCACATGCCGGCGGGGACGAAGCCGTACATCTGCGACCATCCCGGCTGCTCGGCGTCCTTTGCCTTGCGGAACCAGCTCAAGGCGCACGAGAAGACACATGACGGTGAGCTTCTCAGTCTGAACATCCAATGGTCTGCGATGAGAGCTACGGACACCTGGGCTGACGACAGACACGCGGTATACCTGCTCACACGACTCCCACCCTTCCCCACCCTCATTCGCAACATGGTCAGCGCTCCAGGCGCACATGCGCGAGGCGCACGCCCCGACGTGCCCGTACCGCGAATGTCACGGCCGGCAGTTCAAGTCCGCCCAGCGGCTGAAGGACCACCTCAAAGTCCACGCGGAGAGGGAGGCGGATCTGGAGGTCGACCTTGCGACGCAGGTGGTGGATGATGATGTGCCGGATGTGATATTGGACGGGATGCCCGGTGGGCGGCGGAAGAGGAGGCGGAAGAGCGAGGCGGTAAACGAGGAGGGGGCGTCGAATAAGCTCCGGCGGCTGAATGATGGGTCGGCCGGGAAGACTTGGGTCTGTGAACACGAGGGGTGCGACCGCGCCTTCAAGACGGTACGTCGGGGGTCAATCGCTAATGGGCTGGAGGTCCGGATTATCTGTGTGGATACGAGCTGATGCCAGAAATTCGCGCTGGCGAGCCATGTGTCCGCGTCGCATCTCGGCGAGAAATTCACGTGCCCGCGTGAAGGGTGCGACAAGGCGTTTGCGCATCGGTCCAACCTCCAGCGGCACCTCGCGGGACATGATGCGCCGGCCAGCCCACGGAGTCGGAGCAAGTCGAAGGACAAGGACAAGGAGGGACTGATGGATGAGATCACCGGCGCGAGCAGGTTCGCCAAGCTCAAGTACGGGTGTCCGATACGACACTTCCGAGCCAGCGCTCCTTCGACAGGCCGTACGGCACTGGACGGGAGCGTCGACGAAGTAGAGGCGGTGCATTCTACTAGGGAGGAAGAGCTGGAGTGCCGGGAACGATACTCGCGGGTGTATGATGTACGGAGGCACCTTGCTTCGGAGCATGAGGTGGTCTTGACGGATATGGAGGTGCGGATGCTGCTTGCGAAGAATAGGGCAGGCTGAGTTGTAAATACATGGTGGTTGTAAAGTAGAGGTACAGTCAAGTTAGTTCGCTTTGCGAGCGTTTTGTTGTGATGCTACAATGATTATAGTATCTGCCTTTCTTTGGATGCGCGGACCTGACTCGATCTTGGACTTCGTGCGGGGGTATCTACGCGAGGAATCGCTGCTGTCCGCCCGACACCCATCTGATCACTATCAGTCCAGGTCACGTCCCAGCACCCCGTCCAGGCGATCTTCCGCAGCTTCAATAGCCGGGCGTAGCAAGTCAAGTAACGTGCGGCCGTCCTCGAGCCGCGTCACACTAGCTGCCCCAGGCCGCGCCGGATACTCCTTCGGCAGGAGCACCGGGTCCCGGAGCCAAGGGTGCTGCAGCGCATCGTGCGCGGTCGTCCTCTGAGCGGGGTCGAGCCGCAACAGTCCCTCCAGGAAGTCGGCCGCCTGGCTACGTTCCGGCTCGGCATCCGCCAGACGGGGGAGATACTGCGCCAGCGGCTGCGGGTCAAACGGGTCAAACGTGACTTTGTCCGCGTCTGGCATGCGCTCAAAGTCCTGCTTGTCAGATACACCCACGCACAGCTGGCGCTGGACTTACCGGCCAAGAATGCGATGGATGGCCTCGGACACGAAAGATCGAGGCTGCCAGGCCGATGTCGCCAAATGAAGTGTTGAATAGAGGGGTAGAGCCGCGGAGGATATCTGCGAGATACACGCCCAGACCCCACAGGTCGATTGCGGGCGCGTCGTATGCGTGTGCGCCGAAGAGCAGCTCGGGCGCGCGGTACGGCCTGACATGAGCGATTGGCTCCGGAAGCATGATAGCCATAGTGAGCTCACCCCGTCCCGACCTGGCAGACCATCTCGTCGGCCGTCTCGCCTGTATCGTGGACGTCTGGAGCGAATGTCGTCGAGAGATCAACGAGCTTGAGACAGCCTTCCCAGTCAAACATAATGTTCTTGGGGTTGATGTCCCGGTGCGCGATTCCGTATTCGTGGAGATGCGCGAGCGCGGTGACGCCTTGTAACGCAACTGAGCGGGCTACGATCCCGGCATTTTGCTCGACAATTGTCGGCGTGAGGTCGGCAAGCGTGCATGCGAGAAGAGGGAGGGATAGGCGGTGCAAGGAGGTGGTTGGGTCAAAGTCATACTCGAGCACTTCGACGACCTGGTATCAGCACCTGCGCTTGAAGCAGACTTCAAGCTGACATTGTGATGTGCGACTCGCTGCAGCACTCTAGCCTCGAGGACGATGTTGTGCGGTATGCGCTGAGGGTCATGACCGTCTTGCCGCGCGTACACTGCTTTCACGACATGCCACGGGGTATTGTCTTCATCCGTGTTCGAGTCCACATTGCCGACCGGGCGTTGTTGTTGCAAGATGATTTCCGCATACACGCCTTGCATCAGCTCAGCTCAACATCATAACATCTCGACGCACCTCGGGCCAACACCGCCGAGCGCATCCGCGGACGCATCAGCTCGTTCCTGCCGCCCTGGAAGCGATGTGCAAAGACCTCGTAATGAGCGTTCGTTGGACGACGGAATGACGATGCCGTGGTCTGGCTGGAAAAGTCCAGACGCGCTGGCGTGTGTGCGGGGGAGGCTTTCAGGGTTTTTGGGTGATTGGACTCTCCGCTGTGTGGGTTGATTTGCAGCGCGATCGAGAGGGGGCTGATGGTGCCTGGTGCCTCTGTCGTCACTGTCCAAGTTCCTGAGAATGCCATCAACAACAGCGTCCAGGGCGAGACCACGGCGACTGCGACTGCGAAGGCCAATGCCACGACACTGTGTGTCGGACCGGCTGGGCACGCTTCATTCACTTTGCTGTATACATCACCTCTCTTTATCCAGCCTTGTATCTATCTTCCTCTCACTTGTGCATACCGCAATAGACCTACAGCAAAGATGGCCCACCACGCGAATGAAGAGCACAGGGGAAAACCCGGTACGTCGACGTGCTCTACACGTTATCTCGTCACCCCCACGACGCACGTTGCCTGGAACGCGCCGGCTGACCCGCAGGAAACTTCACCATGATGCAGTACTTCGAGTAAGCGGCTTCTGGACCTGTGGCAGAAGCTACAGCTGACTCACGCGCAGATGGTACGCCGAGGGCAAGGGCGTGCACTGGAAGAAGTACGAGTCCGAGGCGGAGCGTCTGGCTGAGATGGGCATCACGGCCTGTTGGCTTCCGCGTGAGTCGTCGGCGTCATTTTGGGATTTGTGCTGATGGCTAGCCCCTACTAAGGGCTCCAGCGTGTGAGTGAATGCCTATGTATTTGACCCGGGTGCTAATGCGCTAGAGACGGAACTGGATATGACATGTGAGTAGACCGTGCCCATTGTTCCACCTCGCGCGGGGCCTGTGCCAGGCCGTGTCATGCATGTCATGGTCTCGCTGGACCTTGCATGCAGCAGCGTCGGGACACGCTGACGCCAGCTACGACATCTGGGACCTGGGAGAGTTCGACCAGAAAGGCGCGGTCCGAAACAACTGGGGCACGAAGGAAGAGCTCGTGAGCGCGATCAAGAAGGCTGCCGATCTTGGTATCATCTCTTACATTGACGCGGTCATGAACCACAAGTGTGTCCCTTGGAGCCCTCAGTCGAGAGGCAGTCGTTGACGCCAGGGCCGGGGCGGACGACAAGGAAACGTTCAAGGCAACGATGGTGGACCAGAACAACCGAAGCAAGGAGGTCGGGGAAATGCACGATATCGAGGGCTGGACCAAGTTTGACTTCCCGGGTCGTGGGGACAAGTACTCGCCGATGAAATGGGTCAGTCGGCCTGTTCGGGCTGTGAGACGTGTAAGTGATTGAGCTGACCGCCAGAACTTCAACCACTTCACGGGCGTGGACTACGACGCCAAGACCGAGACGACTGCGATCTTCAAGGTGCGCTAAACCGGCATGCTAGGCGATGGCAGCTCACGGGCAGATTCAGGGAGACGGAAAGGGATGGGCGACCGACGTCGACAAGGAGAACGGCGGGTACGACTACCTCATGTTTGTGAGTAAACCCGTTGAGGCGACGCGAGATTGGCGGTGACTGACATCCAGGCCGACAGTGGGTTGCGAATGCGATAGTATGACAAAGAGCTGATATAACAGTCGACCATGATCACCCCGAAGTGCGCGAGGAGTTTTTGTGCGTATAACTTGACCGGAGGTGGTCTCACGCGCTAACGGCAGCAACTGGGGCAACTGGATTCTGAAAGAGACCGGCGCCCACGGGTTCCGCTTCGACGCCGTCAAGCACATCTCCGTGCGTGATTGCCCCTATGGCAGGTCATGCCCGCGCTCATAGCAGCAAGCCTTCATCGGCGAATTCGTCAAAAAGGTCCGAGCGGGCGACTCCGGCCGAACCAAGGCTTTCTGTGTTGGCGAGTTCTGGAAGGATTCCGTCGACACGCTCGTGGCATACGTCGAGGGCCTCGACACCCAGTTCTCATGCTTTGACTCGTGCCTTCAGTCCAACTTCTACGACGCGGGCGAGGCCAAGGAGAACTACGATCTCCGTCAGATCTTCGACAACACGTTGACCCAGCGCCGGCCTATCGACTCTGTCACGCTGGTGGACAACCACGATACGCAGGTCGGCCAGAGTCTGCAGCGATGGGTCTCGAGCGGGTTCAAGCCGCTGGCTTACGCGTTGATTCTCATGCGTGTGGATGGGTACCCGTGAGTCGTTTCCACCAGGTGCGGAGGTGGCGCGCTAACCCCCAGGTGCGTGTTCTACGGTGACCTGTACGGCTGCGGCGGTGAGAATCCGCAGCAACCCGTCTCGCAGCTGGACGACCTGGTCCGATGCCGCAAGCTCTTTGCGTATGGCGAGCAGGTCGACCACTGGGACCACCCCAACTGCGTTGCGTGGCTCCGCAAGGGTGACGAGGAGCACGACCCGAGCGTCACGGTCATCTGTAATGGGAAGGCGGACGGCTCGAAGAAGATCGAGGTGGGCGCGGACCATGCGGGCGAGAAGTGGACGGATGTGCTGGGCTGGCACCAGGGCGAGGTGACCATCGGCGAGGGTGAGTGGAGTCCCCGGCGAAGGTTCCTGAAGAGGGATGAATGCAATAGCTGACCCGCAGACGGATGGGCCGAGTTCTTCTCCCCGCCAGAGAGCGTGTCGATCTGGACCAAGACCGACGCGAGGGGCCGAGAGGACTTCAAGAAGTAGGCGTCGGTGAGGTTTGCCTGCGTGTTTTGTTGTCGCTTTGTTAGACATCTAGACTGGTAGAGGCAACGTTTTTTTTTTTTCGGTCACTGATCCTTCTGATACCCTTGGTTGTCTTCAATTTTGGATCTGAGATCGTTGCGATGCATTGGTGGCTCTTGTGTAATCAGCGTGTATCTTCCCGAGCGATGTGCATCACTTGTTGGGAGATATGTGCCCAGCACGCACCCAGGCACTCGGCCGGTCGGCAGCTTCATGCCGATGTGATGGCGTAATATGAGTCATCAGACATGGAGGGATTCAGCCTTGCGGCCGGTCTGAGCACCGACCACGCAGTGATCGTTTCTCCCCCGTTGTATCGAACAAGCTTCCCACAGCAGAAGGCCATTGCTTCAAGAATGCTTGTCGGTACATACTTCCAGCTCGTAAGGCTTGTGCTGGTCCTAAACACCATATGTTGCGTGCATAGCCGTAACTTGAGCTGGCAGCAGGGAAGCGACCTGGCGGCCGAGGAGGGAGCGATCTCAGGCACGTTGACTTCGGAAAACCCTGTGTCGCGTACGGGGCAATCCCGATGTGTGCCTTGACCGGGCGGTGTAGCCGACTCGTACGGACCCAAAGATCAACAAATTAGTCTGTACCTTGTGCGATGCGTGTATATCACGTTCATTGCTGCTGCGTTGAGCTCTGATAAGTCTGGTTTGCAGTGTTCGACTACCACAGCGCGTTGGTGGAACAACGACATGGTCGACAAGGGCAAGGGCAAACAGCGCGAAACCGACGACTCTCGAGCTCCATCTCTGCCGGACACGGACACGGCGACACCGCCAACGTGGTCGGCCCCTCTCGCATCGACACCAGAAGCAGCGATCGACGATGAGGTCCGCGAGGCAGCTGCTGCCGTCGACGCAGTGGACTTGGGAGATGTCAAGCCCCCTCCGCCATTGTATTCCCCCACGGGCTCATCCATGGACCACCTTCTACATAACACGCCCCCGCTCTTGGCACAGAGTGAATTTCAGCCACGTTCCGCATACGTCAGACGACGCGCTGATAACAGCCAAGGATCTGCTCCGTGCGGACCCAGCGGGACAGGGGCAGGAGCCGATTGACACAGCCGGCAAGATGGAGCTCTCGCTGAAGATGGACACTGGCAAATCGCTGCCGCCTTTGCCCTCCTCGAGCGAGCAGACGCTCGGATCGGGCGCGTCCGATTCCGGAGTTGACTTTGAGACGACCAAGACAGGGCAGTACGCGGATGACTGCCCGGCCCTCAACATCGCCATCTTCATTGTGGGCTCGCGAGGTGCGTCGAGTCTCGAGAGCCTAGAGCTCAGGTGGAGGCACTGCCATAGAGTTTCATTTCAGCTGAGACCAGGCGACGTGCAACCATATGTCGCGCTTGCGCTGGGACTCATCAAGTCCCGCGGCCACCGCGTCCGGCTCGCCACGCATGGCGAGTTCAAGGACTTTGTGCTCAAGGCGAATGAGCACCTGGCAGGGCTGGTGGGCCCGCGCGGGGAATCCCTAGAGGGCAAGCTCGAGTTCTTCGATGCGGGCGGGGACCCGCGGGAGCTCATGGCGTATATGGTGAAGAGTGAGTTGACGCTTCGTGGCGGCGGTCGCCCACACAGATCAGCCTCGAACGACGGCAGCGCGTGGAACGCGATCATGGAAGACGGGACTAACGGCAGACCCCGGGCTCATGCCGGGCATAGGATCAATAGTGAACGGAGACGTCTTCTCCAAACGGAAAATGACCGCCGAGTACATCAAGGGTTTCTACAAAGCGACGTTCTTCCCCGACGCGCGGAACGGCCCATTCGCCGCGGACGCAATCATCTCGAACCCGCCTGCCTTCGCGCACATCCACGTCGCGCAGTGTCTGGGCATACCTTTGCACATGTCGTTCAGTACGCCGTCTGTGTGTCATTGTGGCGAAGGATTGACCGCAGCCATGCCGTGGACGCCGACGCAAGCGTTCCACCACCCGCTCGTAACTATCAAGGAGTCGAACGCCGAGAAGGGCATGACGAACCAGATCTCCTTCCGCATGGCGGACATCATGTATGCCGGACAGAGCGCAGGTGCAGAGACCGCGCTGACTCATAGGATGTGGCAGGGCCTGGGCGACCTGATCAACACGTTCCGGCACGATGTCCTCGGCTTGGGCCGGCTCACAGTGCGCAATGGCCCTTCCTTGACCAGCCGCCGCGCCATACCGTGGACGTACTGCTGGTCCGAGTCGCTCATCCCCAAGCCGAAGGACTGGAAGTCGCAGATCGACATCGTCGGGTTCTACTTCCTCCAAGGGTCGAGCACGTTCGAGCCGCCAGCGGATCTGGTGGCGTTCTTAGAAATCGGCCCGCCGCCGATGTACATCGGGTGAGTTGTGCCGTTGCGAGGCGACAAACGAAGCTCAAGTAAGGTTCGGCTCGGTACCGGTAAAAGACCCCGCGGCGATGACGGGTATGCACAAGTTCTGGCGCTGGGGTTAGCAATACTAATGACAGCAACGATCTTTGATGCCGTCAAGACGGCGGGGGTGCGGGCGCTGGTGAGCGCCGGATGGGGAGGGCTAGGCGACGTCGAGCCCCCAGCAGAGGTGTTCATTCTGAAAGGTGCGAGCTCATCGCTGTCACACGCTGATCAGAAGGCAACATACCGCACGACTGGCTGTTCGCCGACGGCAGAGTCTCGGCTGTATGCCACCACGGAGGTGAGTCATTTCACAGCTCTTGTCCGGTGCTGACTGGCAGGAGCCGGTACAACGGCTATAGGGTTGTACAATGGCTTGCCGACGATCGTCGTTCCGTTTTTTGGTGACCAGCAGTGAGTCCGAGGGCACACCAATGTGATATTGCGTGCGCACCCGGGCTGACAATAGATTCTGGGGCGACATGATTAGCAATGCAGGGGCGGGTCCCGTGCCCATCCCGCCAAAACAGCTCAATGCGACGGCCCTCGCGGAGGCTATCGCCTTCGCCCACTCTGAGCCGGCTCAGCACGCCGCGCAGAAGATGGGCCAGGTCATCCGGAGTGAGGACGGTGTTGAGCGCGGCGTGGCGAGCTTTCACAAGCATCTGCCACTACGTGATATGCGGTGAGTTTGTCAAGGTGTCTAGCTACGCAGAGCGGGCTCAGAGCTGAGCACGTAGATGCCACGTCGACCCGTCGCGCGTCGCGTACTGGTGGTCGCCCAAGCTGTTCCTGCGCTTGTCCGGCGTGGTCGCTGCGACGCTGCACGAGCGAGGCTTGATCGATATGGGGAAGCTTGTCTTACACCGTGAGCAACCCATCCTTCCCTCGCCTATGACACATACCATGGCCGCCAGATCCCGGCTCGGATCCCAGCTGGCCAGTGTGCCAGCGCACGACTGATCTCAGGCTCAAAGGCATACGAATTCGACAAACACCACACCGATCCCGGGACCGGCGCCGTCCGGGGAGTGGCGCACGTAGTGACCACGTCCTTCTCGGGCGCCGCCACGCTGTTCTATAGCCCCGCGCGCGGGGTCTTGTCGCTCACGTGGGGCGTCACGCACGCGACGTTCAGCATCATATACGATATATGGGAGGGCATCGATAATATTCCGGGGCTTATCGGGTCGGACACGCGCGCCCGGGGAAAGATAACGGGCATGGGGAGCGGGTTCGCCGAGGCTGGGGTGGGGCTGGTATATGGGATATGGGACGGGTTGACGGGCCTTGTGACGGAGCCGATGGTTGGCATGCGGCGGGATGGGGCGAGGGGTGCCGCTCTGGGCGCGGGCAAGTCGCGTGAGTGCTTTTGAGCTTCCGAGTTCGACCTCAACTCCGACTCCAACTTTGAATTACATGCGCGCAGGCACTCCACCCCTGCTGGATCCTTGCCCCTTGCGAAGCGCGATACAATACATCGAGCTCATACCAGTGGTCAACCTCGTAACCCGCCCCGCGTCGGGCGTCCTGGGGCTCATCGTCCTCCCGTCCCACGGACTCGCAAACAACGTCCGCACGGCGTTGCGCCGGACCCCCGAAACAGTCTACCAGAGCCCCCGCTATCATATGAGCATGGTGGAAGCGGCGAAGCTCAGCCCGGCGGAGAAAGACGAGATTGTCCGCCAGTTCGAGGCGCGCAAGACGGAGACGAAGGCACGCAAGTGGCAGTACCGCAGTCCGCGCTTTAGGCCGTTCTTGACGGGTCAGATGGTCACGAGGCCGCACAAGGTCAGGGATAAGAAGGAGGAGAGGTGAGGTTACTCTCGAGAAGAGGTTCAAGACGAGTGCGCTCCCATGAAGCCCGAAAGCGGGAACCTCGAAAGAGGGGCGCGGATTTGTGAGGTATTGCGCACCCAGATTCATCTTAGCAGGGCGGAGGAAATCTGTACGGCTAGAGCGGGCGTGTCACCGTATACACGGTGAAGCATAGAACATTGTAGACGAACATGCGGAGGCAGAAGTCCCTCATACGAAGTAGACGACATGTAGCTGTGATTTGACCGGCCAAGTCGTCGTACCGCCAGCAACGAAGACGATGCCATTGTATGTATCCGCTTACCGCCGCAAGCGCAGCAGTTCTCGTGGTGCCCAGATTTTGCGCAGTGGCCTGGCAAATCCGATCGCGCGGTCTCAGCTCGAGCACGACTTTCACCAATTGCCCGTGACTCGGGACCCGCAACAACCTCATCGATTCTTGTGCTAGGCGGTTCCTGACAAGTGACTGTGGCTCATAAGTCATGACCTGAACGGCCGCAAGCCCGCTAAGTCATACTCGGGCCAAAAGGCACTTGAATCGATTACTCGACCAATTCTTGCGGCACATATATGCCCCCGCCCGGGGCTCGGAAGGACGTGACCATGACACTCTTCACACCTGAATCACGTCTCTCACAGCTGCCTGTATACCTCACAAAAAAGACATAAGAAGAGCTATCGTGGGCAAATCTCAACGTGCTCATCCTCGTTCTCCGGTCCTACGGCTGTCCGTATATCCTGTTCGGCCCCGGATCCCACCCTTGCCTCGCAACACCGAGGAATGAGCAAGCCATCACGGGGCGGGAGCTGCCCTGCATCGTCTCGCGACGGTGTGCAGTATGCCAGTGACACATCACCGGTGTACTGACACTCCGCTCTCAGGCGCACTGAGATTGTGCGACGGCTCATCAGGCCGGCAACCAGGACGTCCACAGAGCCCGTCCACTGCTCGTGACCGAAGTGGCCGGATGATAGATCTTCAGTGCCGGGTTTGAGCAGCACAGAGGGCGCGGAGGGCCACAGGGAGACACCGTGGTCGTTCGTGAGACTGTGGGAGATCATCTGAGCACTGTCCTGGTTCAGAATCAGCCCCGAGAGAGTCCGGCGAACTTCCGGTACGTCGGACCTTGTGGCCAGGATCAGAGTCAGCTCCATCACCCCAGGGTGGTCCCGGCCCATATTGGGACGGACCTCTGCAGGTCGACGATCGGCGACTTTGACCATGACCGACCCTCGGAATGTGACGGTGATTCCGTATCCAGATCGCCGATCCTCGAGAACCCTACTTACCCCGGACAAAGCGTTGAGAATGGCGCTCCCGATTGACCCTCCCTGAGCCTCGGGGCCTGCGTTCTCGGACTTCAGTAGTTCAGCAGTCCACCTGCAGTCGGACGCCCGCATTGGCCGACGGGTGATGCTGCTTGGGTAGTGCATGAAACGCACCGTCGCGGGAACGCTTCTGATGTCAAAGGCCCGGGCAGATTTTGACTGAGATCGTTGCACTGTATCGGATAGCCAGCTGCTCAAATCGGCCGTTCCGTGCACGGTCGTGGCGTACAAAGGATCGCCAGCGTCATTCACCACGTCGCCGACCCTTCCACTGGCCACGATAGGCCCGTCTTGAAGACGGCCGACCGTGTCACTGGTCATTGAGGGGATTACGAGACTGACCTCTGAGCCGCGTTTTCGATCCGCATGTCGGACGGGAAAGGGTCATAAACCGCAACGATGTTTGTGGCGACGGCATGTACATCGAATCCACCGTTGTCATTCGAGGCGATGAAAGCGTCCTCCAGGGTGTGATCTTGGGTGTGACACTCGATGTATGTCTGTGTGTTCTTCGATGACAGGCGCACCCGGCCCGGACCTGCTCCATGGTGGTATTGCAATGCGACAGCTCGGTCCGGCACCAGAAACCACCCAGCGGTTTGAGAAGTCATTTGAATATCATGTGATGTGGTAGAATGACAGTCAACGGCGGTCAGAGCACCGCTTTTATATATTCATAGCGTCAATCTTATGCCTGTGACTCTCCTTTGATGCTACGTGAAGCGGTGACGTCCAGTGCCTCAGCTCTGCGTCGGCTTCCTATGCCACTCCCGCAGCTTGCGTGAGCTGGCTGGAAGGAAACGACTCATGCTACTCAAATGCCTATTCTCCAGAGCTTTTGCGAGTGTCTTTGGCACGCATGACCTGAGACCTGATCATCGTTTGTCCGGGATTTAGAATACATCAGTGGGCCGCTTTGCCTACGATAGGGGATATAGGGATAGGCTACGCCACCTTTGCGGCATCTGCAAGGGGTTTCTCGCAACCTCCCGTCACCGAGCAACATGCATGTCAATCACGTTGCCCTCTCCGTAATGATCACAATGTCAGTGGGAATTCGCTGGTGGACCGACACTCCGCCTTTAGGCTGACTGCGACCCCTTGACGGGTCGACAAGCCCTTGATTGGGACGTCTGCAGGGCCCGTCCACTCTTCATGACCAAATCTCCCCTGGGCGAGGTCATCCGCTCCAGACTTGAGCAGTAAGCATGGCGAGAGGGGCGAGAGCGGTACGCCGTGTTCGTTTCTGAGGCTTCCAGAGAGCAGCTGTGCGGAATCTGCGTCCAGTTTCATCTCTGACACTGTTTCCCGCACGTCAGGCAAGTCTGTGTAGGTAGCAAGAACGAGACACAAACTCATGGTACCTGGATGATCACGACCCATGTTGGGACGGACGTGTGAAGGCCGGCGGTCAGATAGTATGACGGCTATTGACCCGTGAAATGCCACCGCAATGTGGCCTGGGTGTTCGGTGACAAAACCGCGCTTCCCGCACAAAGCAGTGAGGAATGCGGCTCCGATGGACTTCCTCTGGCTCACATTTGCTCCATCTGGGGTGCTCGGCAGCTCAGCGGTCCATGTGCAATCGGACACACGCATGTGGCGTCGATTGGTCCGGCTTGGAAAGTGCCTGAGGTGAATCATCATGGGCACGTACTTGAAGTCATAGATCTGGGCGGCGCCTGATTTGCCATCCCGCGAGGGACTTGAAAGCCAGTCGCTCAGGTCGGCCATCCCACGTACGGTGGTTGCGTAGAGTGGAGCGCCACTTTCGTCCACGACATCGCCAATCCTTTCACTTGACACAACGGGCCCATCCTCGAGTCGGTCCATCAATGATACGGTCAGCCGGGATAAGACTTTATTTGTCGCTTGCAGAATTGTCTCTGCGGTCTCGGTGTCCGCCCCCCGGGTCTCTGATGGGAAGGGCCCATAAACCCGCACGACGTCCGCGTTGACGCCGTGCACGTCAAATCCACCCGTTTGATTTGCGAGTATGAAAGCGTCCTCAAAGTAACCGGACCGAGTGTGACACTCGAGATACGTGCCATCGGCAGTGTGCGCCAGGTGCGCGTAGTCCATGCCAGTTGAGTGCAAGGACTGCAAAGCAGTCGCCCGATTGGGAACAAGAAACCAACCAGTTTTCTGCGAGGTCATCCAGGGTTGATGTGATGGGTCGGTATGGCTGGCAAGAACGGGCTTTTGCCCGCTTCATATCGCCCTGCGGCTTTTGCTAAATGGTGGTGGCTCTCCTTTTTAGTCCACAAACAGTGACGTGCCACCTCACGCTTTGTTCTGGCATTCTATGCTCTTCTGTAAGAGTCCATCAGCTCTCCGAGCGCGGACTAGGGCCACCCGTGGCATCCACAGTCTGCAATCGGCTCTGAAAGCAGACCCCACTCGCACCGTCCATATGGCACCGCTCTGTTTGCCCCCTTCCTTTGCGGGCAATGCAGGAAGTGCAAGGCCCATGCAAACGTTTCGGATGACTGCACCTGAGTAATAGCTTTGCGATAGGAACGCCGATCTTGTCTGTACGGTGTCAGGGACACAACAATGACGGATACTGTATATGCATAGAGAGAGTCACACTGGCTGGCGCAGACTTTGATCTCGCACGGGTCATTGCGTTCGGTAACAGCCTCACCAAATTCCAGATAGCATCTTAGCCTTGCCTGGACTTGGACAAGAGGCCCAACAGTGGGGAGATGGCTCAATCTACCAATCATTCCCAATGAGGCGAGCTTACCCCTCTTGTCCACTCAGCTCATTCCACCGAATATCTGTACAGGCACCGCGCATTCAGTGACAACTGTGGGCATCGTTCATCACTTCAGACTACAATAACACGGAGCGGATATGCAAAGGGCCATGAGCACTGCCCATGCATCCACCAATCAGTTCCTCAACATTGATAGCCACCCATCGTGTCGAGGTTAGGGCACTTTCTGCCCTGGAGGGCTGCTTCAGAAGGCGTCATAGACGGACTGGTGGGTTCCGAGATCGTTCCTTCACGTCTAAATGCCCTCCGCACAAGTCTAGTTGCTCTCAGTGGCGTAGGGATTAAAAGCAGCATCGCCTCTTGTAGGCGTGAGGTAGCCGGACTTGGGTGTGTCTACTCAGCGCATGCGAGATACATCAGCCGCATCTAGGGGATACGCAGTCTGCCGTCCGCAAAGCGGCCGCAGTCACTGCTGTTGCCGCCATGCCAAGCAGGCCACTGCGGACTAATCCCAGGCAATGTCACGGTCGCCAAAGTAAACACATTCCACCCGCAGCGTGCCTATCACGGTCTGTTCTGCTATACCCCGCATCGGATCAGATGGTCTGATGTAGGATCCAGACCACTGCTCGTAGCCAAATGTCTCCTGCTCTCTGTTTCCTGAATCTGGCAGCAAGGGGATGCAGGTTTGGTGATAGTCGAACATGGTTCCCTGTGCAGTCTTCATGCTGGACCAGAGAGACTTCCAGGTCTCTTCGTCCAACGTTGAGCTCTCCAATGGTGGGATGACGGTCAGCGCTACGTCCAGGTTACCTTCAAGATCAGTGCCACTGTGGGGTAGTCCATGTTGTGCACGAGCATCAGACACTTCAACCACCTTCTCGCCGTTGAATACTCCACACTGCTGTCCATACGAGTCAGTCGTGGTGACCTGCCGGCGCGGAGGCCTAATCCCACCACCTGCGAGCACTTCAAAAACCGCGCGCCCGATTTGATGATGCTCAACCAGCCCAGATGCCCCATTCCGCGACCCCAATGTCACCAGCCAACGAGCATCTGACTTCAGCATGGGTCGACTGCCCTCTGAAATTGGTGAGATGTCAATGACCAGGTGTGATGTCGCTCGCCGGTCATAGAGAGAAATGTATAGCTCGGGATCGGATACAATGGAGGCGACATTGATGTCCCCGTAGCCAGCGACCTGAAAATTTGGCGCACCCCGGACAGAAGCTGGAAGTATTGTGCAGGGAAGGTACAACTTGCGCTGCACCTCCCTCTGTTTCTCTAGAGACAAGCCAGAGACGTCTTGGCCTTGGCACCGACGTACGGCACACGCCACATTGAACGCCGCCGCCTCAGTCTGCGAGAATGGGCCGTACGACATGCGCACCGTCACCCTGGCGCTGGAGACCCAGAATCCAGCTTCGGGGGAGCCACTGACGAGGCTGCTGGGGATGGTGCGCGTGACCAAAGTGTGCTGGACAGCAAACGAATTCTCGCCTTGGACAATGCTCTGGGCGGCGCATTGCTCACGAAGCCAGGTGCTGCCGTGTGTTGAGACAAAGAATGCTTGGAAGTTTGACTGCTCGCTCATGATTTGGTATGTACAAGCTGTAAGCCTTGAAATGCAACAAAGTGTGCAACGCCCAGTACGGCTGAGGGGGAAGCGGGCAACCGAGGCTGCCTTTGGTGACTTGGTGACAGCGTAGTGGCCAAGGAGCCTTCTGACCCTCCTTTCAACGCAACAGTTAAATGAGCTGCGTATTGCCGCAAGATGACTAATGTGGCATGAGCACCGAGAGTAGCCCAAGCACAGATGGGTAAACCAATCATACCTCACAAGCAAGATTGCGATGCAACTTGATATACGCGTATCAAGTAACTTAATTGCATCCAAGAAGTCTAGTCAAGTGTCATCTGCCAGCCAACATTTGACGTCTTTCCTTGCAGTGATATCCTTCACATCACCCCGCCGCTCAATTCTACTGGTAGTAGAGGCGTCCCCGCCTCCTGAATTTTGGGTTAGTCCGCCATGGACCGGCATCAGTTCACGCGTAGGTCAATGGCACATCGCTGGTATACCAGCAGTCAGCTTTCAATTCCACCAACAATGGCAGAGGTGACATGGCTCCGTTGACGAAGAGTTCAGTCTCACCCGTCCACTTCTCACTGCCAATTTTGCCGCACGACAGGTCTTTGGCGCGGGGTTTGAGCATTACACACGGCGCGGTTGGGATCAAGGGGACGGTCCACCTGTTCTTGAGACATGCAATCATCCAGTCAACTCGAGCCATGTCAAGCGCTGACTCAGAAAGCGACTTGCTTGCAGTGTTTGGCGAGTGTCCTGCCAGAATGGACAGAGTCAAGGTCAAATCCAGTGTCAGAAGCGTGGTGTAGCCTATCCTCGTTTGCCCTATCTTAGGGAAGACGAGACGATGTTATTCGATGTTCGAGTACAACTGGTGATCAGGCCCAAAGTTACA